>JAAWVA010000381.1:0-22982 GCA_015227895.2 Colaptes auratus | reverse complement strand
ATATACTCATAACAGTGACTCAGACCCCTTTCAGGATGACTTGAATGCAAAAAGCAAACCTAGCCGCAGCGATAAGGTCGCTCCCCTTCCTGCAGCAAACAAAGAAAGAATAAACCATCAGCCATGGCAGGTTCTACTTCCCCACAGGCTGATACCAATTATCCAGCCTTTACATCTGTAGAATTTAAATTGCCTGATAACAAAGTGCATCCATTGGAACAGCCTTTAGATGGTGAACCTGTACAGTCTCAGCCAGCTGCTGCTGGTAACACTAACAGAAACGCTCTTCCGGAAGAAGATTCTCTGGATAACTCCATGCAATATGTGGCCAACATTGTCCAATACTAATGGTGACAGTGACACCAATTAATGAGGAGCAGAGAGGATATGCCTACCAAAGGCATCTGATATCGAGAACCAGCTGGGTCGATGCTTGTTGGGCAAAAAGAGTGGACATTTGCAATGGTCAGTGAAGATTTCACAGCAGATGAAAATAACCTTGTGGCTCTGAAGAGTAACCCTATCAATAAGATTGCCAATAACATTTTCAATAGGTTTTATGCTATAACACCTTAGACTTCATTAGTAACTTTGGAGTACTTGCATCTTCAGCTCTGAAAGAGGCAAGCAGTTCATGGAAGTTACACATAGAGGACGTGAATGTGAACCTGGGACAGTCAGCAACTGTCAAAATAATGCATCTGACGTGTACTCAGCGATCTTGCGAGAGGCACTAATAGTGAGCTGCCCAACAGAAAGCCAAAAATCTGCCAAACTCTAAGAATAAGCTTAATTCGTATTGTTGGAGAAAAATTCTCTCCAGTGTTGGTGGATCCAGCAGAGACCTGTCATTCTGACACATTCCTGCAGGGTGACACGTCTTTAATAACACTGAACATAATGCCTCTGAAAATCTCAGAAATGGCAATTGCCTCTCCTAAAGAAGAAGAAGGAGGAATCTGCTTTGGTACGATGGACAATAGAAACAGTACAGAGGAGAAAGACTTGTAACAGAGCTTTTGGAACTTCTGGAACGTTAGATTAGTGAAAACACCTGCAGGAAGAAAAAGATGATTGCAAACCAAACTGCTGAATTGCCACAGCCAATAATGTGAACACAGCCCAAACCTAGGTGAAGTCAAACCACAATTGTATATCGCTGCTGAAACACAGATAATGGCTTAGGTTTTTACAGGGAAGAAAAGCAGTTCTTCTAGGAGAGTGGTTTCTTGGTTAAAAGACAAGGTTTCTCTGAAATGTTTTCTGCTCAGAGATAATAATTTCGGCACTAAACATCCCATTTTAGGGAAACAACTTGTTAGAACAGACCCCAAATTCCAAATAGCTGCCTGAGTTCTAAGAATCCATTCCCCTCTTTCCTGGCATTTAAGAAGGTGTTTGAGAATGCCTTTCCATAGGAATACTTTTCTTCCTTCCAGAACAAAATCAAGCAGCGTGTTTAATTTGCAATAAGAAGTAGCAAACAGATGATCTTTAAGGTCCCTTCCAACCAAACATTCTATGATTCCATGAAATGTTCTTCCAAAGCTGCAATACAGTAAAAAGCAGGAAATGGAAGTTGTGTTAATTTTATAGATTAACATTATCCAATAAGTTTATGTTTGTTAAAGCCAGCTTCAGCATAGTTATGTGAGTAAAGAGGATCCTTCAGTCTCACGGGATCATCCAGATCCCAAATGAAGGTTGCTTCTTTTACCAGAGGGTACTGGAAAAGGAGCCACTGGACTCCACAGGAGCTGGGAAGTCAATGGGCTTCCTGACTGCCCTTGCCATATTCCCTTCTGAGGCAGCTCCACTTACCCTTACAGTTGTTTCTAGCCACACTATATGTTGTAGTTGTGTGTTCTCTGACTCTATTCCTGTGTCCTGTTTTGTCTGGGGTGTCTCTTTGTAATACGTTCTGTTATGAGAATCTAATGTCCCATGTTTCAGGATCTTTCTGTCTGCTATTAGGATTATTTTGGATACCTGTTTACAGCATTACTTTTTTTATATCCTGTGTGCATAGCAAGCACTTTCATGGTTTACAATTTTCAGTCAATGGTTTTCAATATAAAGTTGGAATGTATTTAATGTACACTGTGTTTAGGCAGAGTATTCCAGGTTTGGGGTTCACATCTTAACCCTAATAGCACCTTGCTTCACTGCCAATGAAGTCAGAGAGACACCTGAAGAAGGAAGGGTTTTTTTTCAGTTAGAGAATGGGAATTTGGGTGTTCTGTGCTCTTGGAGGCTGTGTCTAGACTAACTGGCATGTATATGCTGTGGTAAGCCCTGGACCATGATCCGTTGTTATCCAGACTGGGATACCTAATTAAAGACTGACACAAATCCCTTCTGGCTCAGAGGCTTTAACTATTTCCATGTGGGACAGAAGGCACGTGGAGGGAAAGTAGAAGTTGGATGTGAAGCAGAAGGTAGTTTAGGTAGAAAACCTAGAAGCACTCTTCAGTTCTTTTTAGGAGTCGTGTGGCAGATGTATTTCCCCATAACTAACTAATGTGTTTCTGTTGTTTCAAGGAGTGTGCTCTGTGTAATAACTAACATTACAACCCTAAAGCAAATATAGATGTCTGATATGTTTCACACCAAAAGGCTGTGTATATTTCCTGTGCTGGCCTTGTTTTGGATGTTCTCCTTCCATCTCCATGGGTTTCTTTGGTGTTCACCTTCACATGGTTTAGAAGTGTTCCAAATGAATCTCTGTTGTTTTTTTCATCCTTTTACATGTCAATACAGAATAAAACCTATATTTAGAAAAGGAAGCTCACAATTACTAAAATCCAGCTAAATGCCATATACCCTTCTGAATACTTCTGTCCTTGTGTACTGACTAAATGTTAGCTAGGCAAATTAACAGCTGTTTGTGTCTCCATCACCACTTGCAGACTTTCTGTTGGCTTCACAGCACCCTGTGCTGCACTCACAGATCTTAGCTGTTTCCAGGGTCAAGAATCACATCAAGAACTGTTTCCAGTTCAAGAATCAAGAATTGGATCACAGGATGTTAGGGGTTGGAAGGGACCTCCAGAAATCATTGAGTCCAAGCCCCCTGCCAGAGCAGGACCATAGCATCTAGCCAGGTATCACAGGAATGCATCCAGATGGGTCTTGAAAGCCTCCAGAAGGAGAACTCCACAACTCTTCTGGCAGCCTGTTCCAGATGCTTACATATATGTCCAAACCCATCATGTTATTTTCTTAGACATGTCTTTCTCCTCCTCCTTGGTATTTATCACCAAAATCAGACATTCTCTCAACTTTTCCTCCTGAATAAACATTTTCTCCATTTCCTCTAATAATCAAAACTGTCTTTCTAAGAACCTTTTCTAGTTTCTGTAAATCATTTAAGAATGTGGTTACCAGAATGTTATGCAGTCAAAGATTGTCTCTCTGATGTCTGGGACAATGACAGCAAAATTTCTCTACCTCAAAATCTCTCTCCTGATGCATCTTGCTGTCACACTGACGATTCATCCTAGTATTGTTTTTTTTTTTCCAGTGGTAAATTCCTTCTTGATTACACTAAGTGATTTCTTTGTGAATTTCTTTCCACTCTATGCTGTTACAACTGATCACTTTTCTACCACTCTGGATTTTCTGATCCTGGGTTCTGCACATTGGCCACAGCAACCCCACACAGTGCTACAGGCTGTGGTCAGAGTGGCTGGAGAGCGGCCAGGCAGAGAGGGACCTGGGGGTGCTGGTCGATGGTAGGCTGAACATGAGCCTGCAGTGTGCCCAGGTGGTAAAGATGGCAAATGGCATCCTGGCCTGTATCAGGAACAGTGTGGCCAGCAGGAGCAGGAAGGACATTCTACCCCTGTACACTGCATTGGTTAAGCCACCCTTGAGTCCTGTGTCCTTCTGGGCCCCTCAGTTTAGGAAAGATGTTGAGTTGCTGGAAGGTGTCCAGGGAAGGGCAACAAAGCTGGTGAGGGGTTTTGAACACAAGCCCTATGAGGAGAGGCTGGGGAGCTGGGGTGTTCAGCCTGGAGAGAGGAGGCTCAGGGGAGACCTTCTTGCTCTCTACAACTACCTGAAGGGAGGCTGTAGCCAGGTGGGGGCTGGTCTTCTCCCAGGCAACCAGCCCAGAACAAGAGGACACAGTCTCAGCTGCGCCAGGGAGGTTTAGGCTGGATGTTAGGAAGAAATTCTTCATAGAGAGAGAGATTGCCCATTGGAATGGGCTGCCTGGGGAGGTGGTGGAGTCACCATCATTGGGGGTGGTTAGGAGGAGACTTGATGGGGTGCTTGGTGCCATGGTTTAGCTGTTTGGGTGGGTTGGATTGGTTGATAGGTTGGACGTGATGATCTTGAAGGTCTGTTCCACCCTGGTTAATTCTATTCTATTCTATTCTATTCTGTTCTGTTCTAATTCTTCTAGGGCGAGGCTCAACTGTTCTCTGGCAACGATCTAGTTGATGAGCTCCTGCTGACTGCAGAGGGATTTGGACTAGATGACCTTTGGGGTCCCTTCCCACCCAGACTATTCTATGATTTTATGATCCCTATACATTAATACTTCTCATTTCTCCAGACATGTCCAACACAGCAAACTCAAACATTGCCTGCTGCAATCTTCTGGAATACCTATTTCCATATTCATTGACTTGATGCTATTGAGAATTTTGATTACTGGAGTGCATTTTGCAGAGGAATCTTGAGTTTAAGCAATTCAGCAAGTCTTGTTATTTTTTGATAGCTCAGAAAGGGAAGGTGTCATCCTCACCAGTGATATGCCATCTGCAGGAACAAGCTCAAAGGTTTATATTACATTGTATGGGGATCTCGGCTGTTCAGGACCTATTTTTCTTGATGGAGAGGTGGAAAATTATTCCAGAGAGGCAATGAAGACATTTCACAGTAAGTAGTATATATCCATCGTGCTGCCCTCTTGTATCCTGCCAGATTGCATGACACTTAAAAAATCCATGTGATGAAAAGACAGGTTTTTTCCTGCCACACATGTGTCTGGAAACAAGGCTCAGGACTTAAACGTAGACCTAAATTTAGTATCCTTTCCCACTCACCTATCCAGAGCTGATTTGAGCTAACATTTCTTGTCTGGTTAGGAAGAGCTGCAGGTTAATTTACATAGTGCCCAAGAAGAGACCAAGAAATATAGGACAGCAGACTCTTGTTTAGTTTTGAATTTGAAACAGGGCTGCAATATTACAAAGGAAACAAAGAAGTGAAGAATTTGGAGTGAACTGGAGTCAATTTTGGGCTTTGTTGAATGCCTGCTGCTGTCTTTAAATGGCAGTTTTTATGCCTATAACCTGTTTAGCTGAAGCTGCCTAAGCTCCCAGTTAAACAAGCTAATTTCTCCCCCATCAGTCTTGTGGCCTGGTGATTTTAGTGAGCCAGGACAGGTCTCTTATCTAAAGCTGCACAGTGTTTGTGTATATGGGAAACAGTTGTTTGAATATCAGAGCATTTAATTCCACTAAAAATAAGTTGTCTCACAGCTGCTAATGAATTTGTGTTGCATGCCTTTTCCTTTAAATGAATGTTTTGTGTTTCATCAGCTGCTTGTTTTCCAGGTAATACTGGAAACATTGGACACCTCTATAGGTACGCCTAGGACATACCAACACAGGAAACTCCCCTGCCTGGCACTGTGAAGAGTAAAAGCAGTGAGAGAGAGTTAGAATAGAATAGAATTAACCAGGTTGGAAAAGACCTTTGAGATCATCAAGTCCAACCTATCATCCACCACCATCTAATCAACTAAACCATAGCACCAAGTGTTCCATCCAGTCTCTTCCTAAACACCTCCAGTGATGGTGAATTTTGCCTTTCCAAAAGCAGTCACTATGAGAATGGAGTCAAAATAGGAGCTAGTGTGTTCCATTGCTTCTTGGCTTATAAATGTCTTTTCTGTTTTCTCCTTACCAAATCTCAGCTGGTCAGGCACAGTTCTTAGGCAGTGATTCATCAGCCAGGGTTAGGTTATTCTCTCTTTGAAACTTTTGGCACAAAGTTAAGGAAAGAAGTACATTTAGCCAAACACCCTCTACAAGTAGCCTAGAATTTTCTGTCATAGAGAGACAAAGGAAGGACATTGAGACACTTGAATGTGTTCAGAGAAGGGCAACAAGGCTGGGGAGAGGCCTCAAGCACAAGCCCTGTGAGGAGAGGCTGAGGGAGCTGGGGTTGTTTAGCCTGGAGAAGAGGAGGCTCAGGGGAGACCTTCTTGCTGTCTACAACAACCTGAAGGGAGGTTGTAGCCAGGTGGGGTTGGTCTCTTACCCAAGCAACCAGCACCAGAACAAGAAGACACAGTCTCAAGCTGTGCCAGGGGAAGTTTAGGCTTGAGGTGAGGAGAAAGTTCTTCACAGAAAGAGTAATTGGCCATTGGGATGTGCTGCCTGGGAGGTGTGGATTCACCATCCCTGGAGGTGTTCAAAAAAGGATTGGACTGGCACTTGAAGCCATGGTTTAGTTGTCATGAGGTGTTAGGTAATAGGTTGGACTTGATGATCTCTGAAGTCTTTTCCAACCTGGTTGATTCTATGATTCTATGAGTTAGCCACTGATTCTCAGATATCATAGAAGAGAAAACCTGCAGAGAGCTGGCCAGCCCTCTAACAATCAGTGTTCCTTTTTTCAAGATCCCTCAGTGGACACTGACAGGCCAGGATGTGCAGGTTTTTCAGACAAGAAACCTCTTGCTTTAAAGTTTAGCATTCAAGCAGTAAAGTGATAAAAGTGTTTCCAGCATGTCTGAATTTGTTAAATATTCTAATTAAGGAATTAGATTCTGCAAAGCACAGAGCAAGAGTGAAATTACAGGTAAAATGTCTTGCTTCTATCTGCTGGTCCAAAATTGAGTGTAGCTGCTAATATATAATTAGCATAATTAGGGACTATTCTAATGTGGCAGCAGCCTCTGAGGTGAACTAAGGAATACTTTGAAGTATGAAAAAGCTCCTTCCCTTCTTCAGCTGGTGTGCACATGGTCCTTGCTCTGCCATGTGCTAGAAGCTGGGCATGGAAGAAATGGTGTGGGGGCAGAGTGGTGTTGGGGCTGGCACTTTCATGGTTTGTTTATGTCACAAGCAGCACTGAAGAATCAAACCTGTTCCTTTGATGCCTGTTATGATAAGAAATAAGCTAAAGGAATAGCACCAGCCCGCATCCCAACGAGAAGTTCCATGTTTGGCAAGCTGTGCCTCCTAGTGCCAGCCCACGTGATCTACCAGCTGGAACGCAGGGCTGCACTTTGTGGGACTGTGCCTGAGCTGATAAGCCCTGCTTCTTGGCTGCACTTGATTTAATCTGCCTGCACTTTCAAACCTGGCTGAGTGAAAAGTCAGAGCGGGGGCTATTTTATCTGGAGGGCAAGCCTACCCCAAACCCATCATTCTCTGCTGTAACGGCACAGATGCAACAGCATTGCCACATATTTCACGTTCTGCCCTATCTGAACTGAGATCAGTAACTCAGGTTGCAATTCTTGATGCTGTTCAGGTGCAGTTGCTGAACCTTCTCTCAGGGGAGCAGTTTTCTTTCCTTGCACGTCGATGGCTGGCCTGGGACCAGGCTGGTGGGGACATATCTATGGAGCTTCCTGTTTTACAGCAGGGTCAGCCTATTCTTCCAGGTAAGCACAACACCACATCAGCTAAGCCCAGCCATAAAAACTATGGAACCCCCCCCTTTTTTCAGGATACTTAGTACCATAGCAATGCTTGGTGGTGTGCTTGTGGTACCTGGTGCTGTTCTGACAGAACTGAAATGGTAACAGACATCTCAGTGGTCACAACTGTTGTGAGTGCAGGCTAGGGGCAGAGGATATAAATGAAGATGAGGGTCAGAAGTTCAGAAAGTGCCCATGATGTGAGGAAACATACTATGGGACGGTCACTCCTGTGATAAAGGGGCTGGGTGGCCTGGAGCTGTGTTTATGCCTATCTGTGATGACTGGGCACTGAGATTAAGCTCCTGGGAAGACCAGAAAACCAGAATCACAGAATGTCACGGGCTAGAAGGGACCTTGAGAGATCATCCAGTCCAACCCCCCTGCCAAAGCAGGATCACCTCTACCAGACCACACAGGAACACATCCAGGCATGTCTTGAATATCTCCAGAGAGGGAGACTCCACGACCCCCCTGGGCAGTCTGTTCCAGGGCTCTGTCACCTTCACAGTGAATAATTCTTTCTCCTTTTTCCTTGGAACTTCCTATACCAGGTTTATGCCTTTTAATACGCCTTTAAGGAAAAAGTCCACAACCAAACCAGAGAGATTTCCTCCAGTGATGTAGTTATCAGCTTTAAAATGGCTCATAAATGCAGTAGAGAGAGGCTGCCAGCCCTAGCCACAATGATTTCTGATCTTGAGTGGTTTGATCTTCACACCCTTGAGGGCATGAAAAGCCTCAGAGGCGGCCAGGCTTCTTCCTCATAAGGTTGGTCTCTTCGGTCAGTAGCCCACTGGTATAAACAGCCACCACCCCTCTCACACACAGACTCTTAAATAAAAGTTAATTAATGATAATAACATGTGTATTTCACATGGTCCAATCCCCTACTTTCAGTATCTGTTCTTCCCCAGATGTTCTCTTTCTTAATTTTCTGGGACACTGACCTTACTCACCTTCTGTTTTTTCCAGGCTCTTCTTTCTGGGTAGGTTGTATCTGAGATGAAGACACAAAGATTTTCATTTCCAGTATCTTAAGGGGTGGCCTACAAGAAAGCTGGTGAGGGACTTTTTAGGGTGACAGGGAGTGATAGGACTGGGGGAGAATGGACCAAAACTAGAAGTGGGAAGATTCAGATTGTTGCTCTTCACCATGAGGGTGGTGAGACACTGGAGCAGGTTGCCCGGGGAGATAGTGGAAGCCTCATCCCTGGAGGTTTTTAAGGCCAGGCAGAGGGGTTGGTAGTAGATGATCCTTGAGAGTCCCTTCCAACCCTGACAATTCTGTGATTCATTATGAAGCAGTCTTGGTGCATCCCACAGCCAACAGCACACTTAAACCATTCCCTCATCTGCATTTTCTAGTTAATGTCTCCCTCTCACAAAAGAGGCAAAGAAGAACTTCAGTGCGTTTCTGCCAGCCTCAGTAAAAGAGGGGTCATGCTGAGGCTTTGGAGAAGGCAGTTTCATCTCTAGCTTGGTAATTGAAAGACAGCCACTGTGTCCTTTTTTGCTGATTTCTGCATGAGACAGCGAAGGGAACACTGCTTTTAACTTCAGAGAAGATAGTTTGATAACAGAACAGTGAAGTGGTCTGGATTCAATCTGAAAGAGAGATGATGAGAGGCACTTTAAAACCAATTTCTGAATAAAAAAGAAGCTGAAACACTTTCTGATTTAACAGCCTTTTTTATTTAAAAGAAAAACCTCTGGATTAAACTCTTTAAGAAATACTGCATGGAGATTTTATGGCTCTGATGCTGGGGGACTGAGCACCATTCATTTGAATTTTTATCCTCAGCCATCCTACTTTTGTCCCCTTCTGCTCATGTTTTATGACACAATCTTGAATTATATGATGATGAACTACTTTCTGGGGATAAATCAGAGTTCTACAGTGTTTGCTGGCTGGTGGACCTTTGCTTTTTCTCTTGCAGGAGCTGGAAAGTAGATAGTTACTGAAGGAGTGAGTTGTGGGAATGGAGGATTGTTGTGATCTCAGAGATTGTTGGTCTGGAGAAGTGAATACTCTGCTTCTGCATGCTCTGCTCATGGGGTACCTGTTCATGTGGCTGCTGTAAAGAGAAATCTGGGGAAGTAAATAGATCAGGTGATGACATGGTAAATTATGTGGGTAAAATACAGCATTAATTAACAGTTCCCAGATGAAAACTATTTTGAGTATTGAGACAGGTGTATGCTGAGAAAAAAATAGTGCATGACTGTGCTGCTAACTGAAGACTGTCAAAAGCTTCTGTGCCTTAAATGTGGCTGGCTTTGGTCCAGATTATGAAAGCTGATCTGAACAAAAAAAGATTTGTGGTTTACCTCCTTGTTGTATTTCTCCTAATTCACAGGCACAGAGGAAAGAATTCAGTTATAGTTTCATAGTTTCAGTTAGGGTTGGAAGGGACCACAAGGATCAGCTAGTTCCAACCCCCTGCCATGGGCAGGCACTCTACACTAGATCAGGCTGGCAGAGCCTCATCCAGCCTGGCCTTAAACACCTCCAGGGATGGGGCCTCAACCACCTCCCTGGACAACCCATTCCATTATGTAAATAATCTTAACCCTTGCACACTCTAAGATGAGGATTTCTCTCCTCCTTTCACTCTGTAGCTTTTGTGGTCTGACAAAATGTTGCCAGTGCATGGTCAGCATAAACTTTGCCTTTTCCATCCTTCTACTGATGATTATAACTGCATAGTTTTATTCTAATTCTGAAGTTTGTGGGGTTCCTACATCTGCATTCCAATGACCACAGAACTCTATTGATAGGACTAGGGGGAATGAAGCTGGAGGTGGGAGATTCAGGCTGGATGTGAGGAGGAAGTTCTTCACCTTGAGAGTGGTGAAGCCCTGGAATGGGTTGTCCAGGGAGGTGGTTGAGGCCCCAGCCCTGGAGGTGTTTAAGCCCAGGCTGGATGAGGCTCTGGCCAGCCTGATCTAGTGTTGGGGGTGTCCCTGCCCATGGCAGGGGTTGGAACTAGCTGATCCTTGTGGTCCCTTCCACCCTGACTGATACTATGGTATTTTTATGATTCACAGTATTTATCTCAGTTTCATTGGAGTTTGGACTCAAATTTAGTTTGCCTTATCCCTTTCTATTCAGTAACTAATTTGTCGAATTTAAGGCTAGATTTTTCCTTCCAAATTTACAGCCTTCAAAGAATTTCCATATGGAATTTCACTTCATTCTATACCACCCAACTGCGTGAATCAGTAACCAACAAAACAACTCAGCCTTCTGAGTTGCAGGGCCCTAGAAAACTAGAATTGTGGTGCTAGATTTTTGCAGGTTTGGTTAGCCAAACAAACAATCAAAACGTTCATGGCTCCAGTCATAGTTTTGATCTTGCCACTTATGTAAGACTAATCTTGGATTTAGATTGTTGTCAGGTAATGATAGGCCTAGGGGGAATGGAACAAAAATAGAAATGGCTAGATTCAGATTGGATGTTAGGAAGAAGCTCTTCAGCATGAGGGTGGTGAGACACTGGCACAGGTTGCCCAAGGAGGTGGTGGAAGCTTTATCCCTGGAGGTGTGTAAGGCCAGGCTGGATGTGGCTGTGAGCAATCTGCTCTAGTGTGAGGGATCCCTGCCCATGGCAGAGGGGTTGGAACTAGATGATCCTTGAGGTCCCTTCCAACCCTAACAACTCTATGATTCTTCTCAGCCTCAAATGATGCTGCAGAGCAGAGACATACTTTTGGCCGTTTGAAATTTCAGTTCTGTTTGCCTTCCACATCGTGACAAAAAGCAGAAAGTTAACACCAAAGCAAGTCTGGACATTATTTTGCTTAATATTGAATAGGATTTCTTAATGCTTTATACTCTAACTGCTCTTGACAGAGATGTATTTGGGCTCTACAGGCACATTCACGGCTCAATGTTGTTCTAGCTATAATAGTGTTTGTGATATGTAAGGTTGTCATCTTTCATTGTCAGTGACTGTCTACGAAGTGCATGTGACAACAGGAGAGCTGTGGAATGCTGGAACTGAGGCTGATGTCTTTATTTGTATCTATGGAGAAAGAGGTGATACAGGATCCAGGCAGCTGCTCAGGTCGCACGAGCCCAAGAAATTTTTACAAGGACAAGTAAGTGGAGCCCAGGGCATTTTCTGCTGTGTTTGGCTGGCTTTTCTCTCTTGGGTAGGTGGTTAGGCAGGCAAAGTGCAACTAGAAATGAGAGAATTACTGCTTTCCAATGCCTGTGACAAACTCCATCATTAAGCCAACCATATTTTCTAAAGCCACAGCAGTGCTTTTGGAAGACAGAGGTTTCATTTATAAGCTAGGTAAGCTGTGTGCTTTTTAATGCTTCTAAAAATGTTACTTCAGTAACTGAAGGGAAAGTGAAACTTGACATTTTATACCTTCCAGTGTTGAAATCTGCTGTAATTTGTAATGGTTTAGCCAATCAAGCTTTCATCAGGTTTCTCTTTTCTGACTCTGATGCCATTGATTCGAATGGACCTGCTGCCATTAGCGGAGTGATCAGGCTTGATGCTTGTGTTTCAGGCAATGCAGTGATCTGCTCTTACATTTGCATTAGCTGATATTCAAAGGATGATCTGGACGAGGGGATTGAGTCCATCATCAGTAAATTTGCAGATGACACCAAGTTAGGAGCAGGTATTGATCTGTTAAAGGGTAGAAGGGCTCTCCAGAGGGACCTTGACAGGCTGGACAGATGGGCAGAGTCCAACAGGATGGCATTCAACAAGTTCAAGTGCCAGATGCTGCACTTAGGTCACAACAACTCCATGCAGCACTACAGGCTGTGGTTGGTGTGTCTGGAGAGCAGCCAGACAGAAAGGGACCTGGGGGTGCTGATTGACAGCTGCCTAAACATGAGCCAGCAGTGTGCCCAGGTGGCCAAGAAGGCAAATGGCATCCTGGCCTGCATCAGGAACAGTGTGGCCAGCAGAAACAGGGAAGTCATTCTGCCCTGTGCTCAGCACTGGTTAGGTCACACCTTGAGTCCTGTGTCAGTCCTGGGCCCCTCAATTTAAGAAGGACATTGAGACACTTGAATGTGTCCAGAAAGGGCAACGAGGCTGGGGAGAGGTCTCGAGCACAAGCCCTATGAGGAGAGGCTGAGGGAGCTGGGGTTGCTTAGCCTGGGGAAGAAGAGGCTCAGGGGAGACCTTATTGCTGTGTACAACTACTTGAAGGAGGTTGTAGCCAGGTGGGGATTGGTCTCTTCTCCAGGCAACCAGCACCGAACAAGAGGGCACAGTCTCAAGCTGTGCCAGGGGAGGTTTAGGCTGGAGGTGAGGAGAAAGCTCTTCACAGAGAGAATTGTTAGCCATTGGAATGTGCTGCCCAGGGAGGTGGTGGAGTCACCACCCCTGGAGGTGTTCAAGTGGGGATTGGATGTGGCACTTGGTGCCATGGATTAGTAGTCATGAGGTGTTGGGTGACAGGTTGGACTTGATGATCTTTGAGGTCTTTTCCAACCTTAGTGATTCTATGGCTCTGACAGAAGAGTTCTATGGGTTTATGGATCTCTGGGATGCCACAGCTGAAGAATGCTCATCTCTTTTTAGATATTACTGACATTTTGTGTGATTACAGAAGGACACCTTTGCTGTTGAAGCTGTGCACCTCGGACATTTGGGCAAGATTGTCATAGGACACAATGGTCTTGGATCAGGTCAGAAATCTCTCTGCGTAGTCACTGAGTACTGCTTGGAAGTTTATCAGCCTGTGCTTTGAAATACAATCTGTACCTCTACATCTGAATGTGTGAAAACCTGTTAGAAGTGAAAGACAAAGGCTTCTAATGAAACTGAGTGACAGTTACCTTATTGCATCATCACAAATGTCAAATATTTTGTGTTTGCTGTCTGTACTCTCAACTACTCTGTTAAGGTCACCATCTGCTGCTGTTCTGTCGTTTTTGACTAATCCCCATGGGAAAACTGAAGAGGGGGAGTGTCTGCACGATAAGACATTGAATATGTCTTGTGCAGTCAGTGTCACAGATAAAATGGGCTGTTATCACTTTAGGTTGATTAGCATTATCAGTTTAATTGTGAAGATGCAGTTGGAGATTTTGGCTGCGCTATCCTGTCATTAGCCACCCAATTAAGGGTGAAACTCAAATTGCTTGCAGTCACAAGGCCTCTTTTGAAAATTCCTGAGCCCCAATACTGTAAAACATGGCAATGTATTTTGAGCCATGCTAAGCTGCTATCTAATCTTGTGGACATTTTGACTGGCAAATGAATGAGTCTCACACGACGGCTTGTGTTAAATGAGGGGCTGGGGGATGTGCAGCATGCTGGGACCTAGCAGCGTGCAGGCACATGAGCGAGCTCTACAGTGCCTAAAGCAGGTGTTGTCTTCTCTCCAGCCATCAGGGCAGCTGTGAGTCCAGCTCCTGCAAGTGGAGCTGCAGATTCTGCAGTTCCATTAGGGGAGAGAAAGGCAGGCTTCATTAACTATGTCCCTCATTAACTCTCTGTGCGTTTGCTTTGTTTGTTCCTAAGGAAATGGCTGGTTTCTGGATAAAGTTGTGATCAAGGATCCTGTGACAGATTTGGATTACACTTTCCTTTGCCACAGGTTGGTGAGTTTCACCTGGGTTAGATTAAAAAGCAATAATAAACAAACAAACAAATGCAGTGTCTTTGCAGCTTTTCTTTTGAAATATCCTGTCAGGGGAAATAGTATCATAGTGTCAGTCAGGGTTGGAAGGGACCACTAGGATCATCTAGGTCCAACCCCCCTGCCATGGGGGGGTTGGAACTAAATAGATGGTTCCTGAGAGTGAGCTGAACGTTTCTGGATCTCTTTACAGCTCTCTGGGTTGTACCTCCCCCAAACCTCTGGTGCATTTGAGCTAACGAGAAAGCAGTGAAGAGTTCTGCCTGGGAGCTTTCCATGCTTGCATTTGAACGAGTCAGGCTGTGCTTTTTTTGACACGTTCCCCCATCCAGCACCTCACATCTGACGCCAGCAGGTCCATTCTTCCATATCATGCAGGGCAAGGCTTTTCAGAAGGGCAGGTTGCTGTCTCTGTAGAAGACTTTACTGAAGTTACTATGGAGATTAACTTGGGGTTCAGTGACCTTGGGATCAGGCTATGAATATCACAGACACAACTACCTGGCCACATCTCCCTTCCTCATTTGCCTTGCAGCCTGTCACTGAGCTGCAACCTAATTTTGAAGCAATCCTAACTTCCCTGCCTTTGCCCCTGCAGATGCTGCTGCTGCTGCTCTGAATCTTCTGTTCCATGGCTCGTTTCTAATTTTATCTGTGCCTGATTAATTCTAAACACCTTACAGAAAAATTATAATTGATAAAGATCAGTGCAAATATTAGGAATGGTAGAGTCCAGTCACGTATGAATCGAGCTGCAGCTTGCCAGTGGCACCTCAATTCTATTCCTCCTCTTCAGTTCTCGATGAATAAATAACTGCCTGAGACAGCTGGGAGTGAGCGATGTGCACGCTGAAACTGATTTATGTGTGAGTAAGGGCTTTCTGCCTATCAGATCCAGCACCTCTTCTTTGCCTGACCTAATTTTGATTCTGTATTCTACATGAGATGAACTGCTATGAAGAGATCTATAATGCTAGCTTCATACATAATTTAGGGAGAGTTCAAATCCATTTCAGGCAGAAAAATATGGGGTATGTGCTAGTTATTGTTAGAGCCCAGCGCTGTGCCTGCTGTTCTTGCCCCCACAGTGTGTGAATCCTTTTGACTCAAATGGAGTTAGACTTAACTTATGTAGTGGATGTGAAGAAGGTACAATGGCACTGTAAAAGTGTGTTCAGACAAGTAAAATTGTTGCCTGCTTTGGATTTGCCTCCCTGCACAGGGATTTTCAGGCATGGAACCATTGCATCCTGCTGTAGCCTTCTTGAAGGCTGGTAGAGCAAATATGAGGAGCATTGCACCTTTGGATATTGATCTGGGATCAATATGAAATCTCTGTTTTGTAATGATTGGCTTAGGCTCTTGTACCTCATCCAAGACAAGAACTCATTTATAAGTTTCATCAAGAACAAACACAAAAAATTTGGCCAAAACTCAGTCTCTTTAGCCTAAAGCTAGTTCTTCACAGGAAGAGTTGTTGGACACTGGAATGTGCTGCCCAGGGAGGTGGTGGAGTCACCATCCCTGGAGGTGTTCAAGAGGGGATTGGACGTGGCACTTGGTGCCATGGTTTAGTCAGTCATGAGGTGTTGGGTGCTAGGTTGGACTTGATGATCTCTGAGGTCTTTTCCAACCTTATTGATTCTATGACTCTATGAAAGCTGAATTTCTGCATTGCTGTTTGTCATCTTGAGGTCATCATGTCATCTTGTGATAAATAGAACGGGAAATATCTGCATGCAAGTGTGTGCCATGTGTGTGGTAGTGTGGGAGGTGGCAGTCAAGGTGTGTTACTGTAATGGGCTCTGGTTTTCAGGTGGCTGGACCAGGGGCAGGATGATGGCAATATCGCCAGAGAGCTGACTGTGACAGATGCCAGCACATTTCCAGGAAGTAAGTGAAAATTCATGGGGAGGAGACCCCTGCCTCACCACAACTGTGACAAATGGAATGAGGATGCTCTGTAAATTAATTACATGGCTTTTATCCATACAGGACAAGAGCTGGAACTCAAGAGAGAGGAAGCTGTAAGAATGTACCTTTTTTTATTCAAACCATTCAAATGATGCTTTGAGTGAAATCAGGTCATTGTTCTCACGTGTGTCTGACTCCTGTGCATCATTTTCTCACCAGTCTTTTCTGCTTGTTGTTTACAAAACTAGTGGGCTGCTGAAAAGTGGAAATTCCAGGAAGGTAACACACTTCAGTTTTACAACAAGCTCACCCATGGCTTCATTCGCCTCAGTCCGGATAGCAGAGTTGATGCTCTTGGGGACAAGACAGATAAATATGGTAAAGTATTTTTCACATGGATGGATGAATAAAAGGACACAAAAAGAGGGCTATAGAGCTGTGATCTCATACAGTGATTCTTCTAATGAACAGGGATTGATAATCATAACTGTTTTCCTCACTTAAAAGCTTTACTTGTCTTGATAGCTATAAGAACTTTGCTTGGTTAACATAGAAGCACAAAAAAATCTCATATGGTATCTTGTCTCTGGCTTTTGCTTACCAAATAGAAACTTTGTGTCACTTGTAGGTTATCCTCCTGTGGAACTGCATTTATATGAATTCATTTTGTTCCCTCTCTGTCATTGATTTTAGTGGCATTCTCCCCCCACTCTCCTCTTCTTCATCAGCTTTCATCCTACTGCGTTACTAACACTCAACTGTTTTATGTTAGGCACATATATTTTCACTGTCTTTGTAGTGATGGAACTGCTCAGGCTTTCAGATATCTTCCCAAGGACTTTATACACATCTGTTTTGGAGTGGTAGAGCAGAGTCTTCCAGGACACACCAAAGAGTGCATGGAGAGCAGTGCAGTCAATGGTCCTTAGCAGACCATAAAGGCACCTTGGAAAAGCTGCACCAGCAAGCTCAAATGGGAGGTTATTAATCTAACACTCCTCTATTTTACTGAAGCTGCTTGTATTAGTTAACAATTTTGGTCCCTGAGTTCAAAGTAGTTGAAGACTCAAACACTGATTAACTCAAATCTATCCACAGCTTTAGGACTTGCAAGTGTCTTAAACACCTGAAAGCTGTTGCAGGTTCTGTCCTTCCTCCAAGGAGATCCATTTAGGATCACAAACTGTGAATTACTTGCTGACAAACCAAAATACCCTCATGCAAGAATTTGGTCTCTAATCTGCACTGATGCAGTAAACTCATCTTTGCTGCTTTCTAATGCTGTGGCCTCAGCAGATGGATTTTATCTGACTTAATATTGACAAATTTAGATCATTTTGACACCTCAGAGTTCATAATCTCCCAATGTGCAGAATTCAAGTTCACACTGCAGACTGCTTCCCAATTTTAATCCAGGTGCACTTGCCTCCCTATAACTTAGTGCATTTCTAACTTTTCCTACATAAATATGATATTTTAATTGCATTTTTAGTACATTTTTACATGCTAGATGTGAAATTCCTAGCGTAGAATCAATTTGGTTGGAAGAGACTTTTAAAATCAAGTCCAGCCATTAACTAGAATTGCCAGGCCATCACTAAACCATGTCCCTAAGCATCACATCTACAGATCTACCACTAAACCATGTCCCTAAGCATCACATCTACAGATCTACCCCTAAACCATGTCCCTGAGCATCACATCTAGAGATCTACCCCTAAACCATGTCCCTAAGCATCACATCTAGAGATCTACCACTAAACCATGTCCCTAAGCATCACATCTACAGATCTACCACTAAACCATGTCCCTAAGCATCACATCTACAGATCTACCCCTAAACCATGTCCCTAAGCACCACATCTACAGATCTGCCATGTCCCTGAGCACCACATCTACAGATCTACCACTAAACCATGTCCCTGAGCACCACATCTACAGATCTGCCATGTCCCTGAGCACCACATCTACAGATCTACCAACCGTCCCTGAGCACCACATCTACAGATCTACTACTAAACCATGTCCCTAAGCACCACAGGTAGAGGTCTACCAAATGACACTGCTGTAGCTTTCATTAGTATTTTGCAGCAATAAGAGGTTAAGTGTTTGGAGAACTGCCCAGATGAAAAAGTTTAGAAGCCATGAGCTATGCTTCAAGATCTACTTTACAAATTTCAGTGTGAATGAAGTGAAAATGAATCCCCATTTTCCTACCTGAGAGCTTTATGTTCCCTAAGTGATCTGTTCTTTATCATTTGACTTCATTGCTATAGCCCAGTTTATGACGCTGAAGCCCTCAGCTGCTTCTTTTTTTTTTGCCTTTTATGGATTTTTTTGTTGGTTATTTTTTTCAAACATGTACACTGATCAAAGGAAATTTGCTCCCTATTAGCTCTCAGCGTTTTTCTTCTCAAGGCAGTGAAGCAGACGAGTCTCTAGGTGCCCTTTCCTGAAGCAGTGAGGGAATTCATTGATCACAGAGGTCAAACTGTTGAGTTAAGCACTTGATTAATTCTTTTCCCTTGAAAATGATAAATAATCGATTGCAATTAAAGGCAAATATGAATTAATAGACTCTCTTACTTCTAAGATGCTCTTCATTTGTCTCTAAGGTCTTTTTGATGTAAGTGTCAAAGGGAGAAAGACATGGGTGTTCAGCAGTCATCAGATGCCACGTCTTGCTCTTGCTCTCGTCAACGGCCATGTAATTGGCAAGGTAGGAAATGCTGTTATTGGCTTCTGCTTCATAGTTGCATTTCATTGTCTGGCTAATACTGTTTCTAACCTGTCTAATAATCATCCTTCCAGTCAGATAAAGAGCTAAGAACTGTAGAACTGGAGCCAGAAAGTTGCCAATGAAAAGGCCAATGTAAATGCAGGGGTTTGTTTGCTTTCTCCAGTTTGCATTGTGCCAGGAATGTTTAATAGACTCTATGATTTGATACAGAAATGTGAGGCTGTTCCAAACTGCAGTTTTTGTTGGTTTGCCACATGTTGAGAAGCTACCTGGAAAGCCTTCATATCTTATGACATGCCAGAGTGATGGGATGCCAGCCAGGAGGATCTGGACAAATTCAAGCCCATGTGAACCTCATCAAGTTTAACAAGGCCAAGTGCAGGAGTCTGCACCTGGGTTGGGGCAACTCCCTCCTTCAGGCTGGGAGATGAAGGGATTGAGAGCAGCCAGCTCAAACATCCTTTGTCACATTTGTAGGTTGAGATTCTAACTCTTTGGTGAGGTACTCTGATAGCTTTCCTGGTTCCCCCAGATCTGTGTCATTTTGTGACGAACTCTGAAATGCCAGAGGCCACAATTTTAGGACTTCAGTATCACAATGGCAAATCTGCAAAATGCAAAGATGTTTTCATGCTAGAGTGATAATAATGTGGAAGCTTGAACAAGAGAGAAGCTATTGTGATAGTCTCTGTTCCACATTTTGCCACATCTAGTAGCTCATGTAATTTATTACTCCTCCTTTGATTTTGTTAGAGCAAAGATAAGGCTTGCTGTGAGCTCTGCGTTCACCTTCAACCAAATGGCTGTGCCATTCTTGAGTCTGCCAGGAGCCCAGGTCACACTCTCACATTCAACCTTCAAGGCAAAGCACCTGATGAAACTACAGGCTATGCTGGACTTTCCAAAGAATTTGTTGTACATGTCAAGGTAAGGTGGGCAGAGGGACATTATGAAGACTTATGAAGTTTACTGTTACAAAGTAGATGGTATCAAATCAAATGTTAGAGCACTGCAGCCTGTTGTGGAGTGTCCTTCTCTGGAGATACTCAAACCTGTCTGGATGCAATGTAGCCCTAGGAAACCTCCTCTAAGTGAACCTGCTTTAGCAAGGGGTTTAGGACTAGATGATCTCCAGATGGTGTTCCCTGATTCGAAAAGAGAGATCCTGTTCCACCAGGTGGAGCTAAGTCACAGCTTAAAAGGTAGGCAGCAGGTGAGAGGCTTTCCATTACTGCTCTTCTGGAGGGGAGCGATGCTCGTAGTGCAGCTGGTATGTGCAAACGGGGTGGGTTGGTACACAGCAAGGATGCATCTCTAAACTTTTTAGTAAACCTGTGAAAATTAGGAAGCTTGGTACGTGCAGGAAAGCAGCAGAGGAAATTACTTAATTTGAAAAGGGAACAAGTTTGGGGTGGAAGGAACCTTAAAGATCATCTAGTTCCATCCCCCCTGCCCTGAGAGGGACACCATCCACTAGGCTTCTCATTCTCTGGGTGTTGTGCTGCACTTAAGAAGTAAAGAAGCTGTGGAGTAGGGAAGGATTTCTACTATCCAGGTCAGTGTCTGTGCGGAAAGCAGAAAATATTTGAAGGCTGGAGGTACATTGGAATTACTTGGGACTTACATTTTATGCAGGAAAATGCATTAAGTGCTTAAGACAAATCAGTTTGAGCAACATAAATGTCAAAGTTTAATATGGATAAAATCTGTGCTATTCACAAAGGGTTTCTTCTCTCTCATCTGAAGGGTGTCTTTCACCATGGTGCCATCATTCTGCTCAACACCAGTTTCTGCCAGGCTCTGTCCCTGAGACCTGATGGGAGCTGCAGTGGAGCGGGTCAGCAGCAGCAGGAGTCCTACTGGAAGGTGCATAAAATCAGCTCAGGAGTTTGTATGTTTGAAAGTGTGAGAAACCCAAGGATGTACCTGAAGATCAAAGATGACCAGTGTAATGGAACAGTAAGCAGTTCTTGTTTTGTATTTCCCTCTGTAGATACTTGGAGTAAACTGTCAGTGGTAGCAGAGAGGATTTTTTTGCTTGTTTAGATGAAGCACTCTGAACATTTTCCAGGTCTGTTCCTTCATTTATCCAAGGCAAGACAGACAAATACAGCAAGAGGAACTGTCATGTCTATTTGACACTTGACTGTAAAGATCTGATTATATTTTTAAGCTATTGGAAATGTGGGTGGGGTTAAAACTTGCTTGTTGCTGATGACTCTGTCAAGATTCTGTTGCATTAACCTGACTTTTGTTGAACCACCACAGTCACACCGCTGTGACTTCGGGAGATGTTGAAGTGATGTTCACATTCATAGTTTCATAGTTTCAGTTAGGGTTGGAAGGGACCACAAGGATCATCTAGTTCCAACCCCCCTGCCATTCCAGTGCTTGCAAATGATTCTGCTCTGCTGAAATGAAGAACCTGACTGATTGATTTCTTTTCTTCATCAGGCAACCACATGGAGTTTATTCTTTAAATACATCACCAGTAACCTATATATTTAGTGAAGAACTGGGCTTGGGAGGTAGCTGAAATATATTGATGCTTGGACCTACAGCATTTCCCACCTGCTGGGAGTTAAACTATTGTAAATTTACATTTGAGAGCAAAAATGAGAATGAGACATTAATATTTGCTCATTAAATTCAATGTTTACTAATCCTGTGTCTGTCTGTTGATATGAGCTGATATAATTGTTTTCAATGTGGCAGAGCACAAACATATTGAGGGGTTTAAAACAGCATTGAGTCTAAATTGATGATAAAGCCTGCTAATGAATAATTAAGATGTAAGCTGACTAAGTGAGGAAACTGTTGAATATATCCTAGACTTTGCCTAAATCCTAACAAATTGGAATGCTTTCCTATGCAGGTTTTCCACTTATTCAAACTTCTGTTCTCAAAGGAACAAGCAAGTCCAAGATGTGTGTGCATGCATTGATCTAGGAGATTGTGAAGAAGCCAAAGACAATCTGAAATGTTATTAGACATTAGCAATGTTGAAGTCTCAAGAAGCATCCAACTTGTCTAGACACAGCAACTCCAATGTTGACTTCACTTCTGTTTGAACTGGTTTCTGGTTTTCTGCTTCCTAGGGCACAGGTGATGAACACTGCCTCTTCAAAATCGAGAAGGATTTGGACACTGGAGCCGTAAGCCTGGAATCAGTGAGAAATCAAGGGATCTATGTTGGTCTCCTGCCAGATGGCAAGACTAAGCCAGTCATCAACACCGGAGAAAGGAACAGGTTTTTCTACCCCCAGGTCATCAAATGTATGTAAATCCTAAATATTCTACAGTTTGCTGTAGTGATTAGTGGCTCTGGATGATACATTCAAAGCAGAAGTGTGAAAAATGAATTGACACCATTTCTTATTGAGTAGAGCAGGGCAGAACTGAGTAGAGCAGGGCAGAACTGAGTAGAGCAGGGCAGACTGAGTAGAGCAGGGCAGAACTGAGTAGAGCAGGGCAGAACTGAGTAGAGCAGGGCAGAACTGAGTAGAGCAGGGCAGAATTGATTAACCAGGTTGGAAGAGACCTTTGAGATCATCGAATCCAACCTATCATCCAACACTATTTTTTTGTGTTGTGTTTCAGGAACCTTAAAGAAGGTGAAAAGATTATTGTGCCCCTACTTAATTTCTTTATGTTGCTAGTTATTTTTGTTTCATTTCTTTCTTTTCATAAAAAGATGCAGAAGATTCTTCCCCCCCCCAAACAACTGAAGTTTTGAAAGTTGTGGTGGGTTGAAATTTCCCATTACATTAACTAAGATTGACTAGCTCAGTTAGAAGCAAATGGAAGCTGTGTTTATGAGAGAAAACTGTACTCTACAATGGAATGCAATGAATATGTACAAAATAGAGAATATTTATAGTATTCTAAAGGTATTTACAATTAGAAAATAGCACAGAGACCCACCCCTGTATCCCCTCTGGTATTCCCAGAGAGCAGGGAAGCTGCTCCACTCCCCCTCAAAGCCTCCTCCCCCCCCACCTCCTGTAATAGAAGAAAAGAGGAGATGGAAGGAATGTTAGT
>JAAWVA010000380.1:0-22987 GCA_015227895.2 Colaptes auratus | reverse complement strand
GGCCAAACCTCAACAGCTTAGGCTTTGGTAGTGCAAATACCCTGGGAAATTCCCATAGTCAACTCTGCCAGGGGAGGGAAAACAGAAATAATGAGGAAGCTAGAATTTAAACTTCCTGCCATCCCACCTGTACTCCTTGAGCTTTCTTGTGGAGCTTCTCTGTTTTCCTGTGAAAACTGGAGGGGCTATGAACCTCTGCAGTGTGTTTGGCAATGCAGGGGCTCTGAACTCCCACTGAAACCATTAGTTACATCAAAGACAAATTCAGAGCTCAAACAAGCCTCCTGTCTTGCCATCTCTTTCTCCAGGTAGTACATGTACAACAAAACAATGAAATGTAGTGCAGTTCAGCTCAGCATAGAGCACATTACCCACAAGCAGATATCAAAATCCAGGTATTGCCAAGTGAGAAAGCAACTCACATTCTAGACTGTGCTGGAACTGCTGCCTTTTGAGGATGCAAACAGTTCCCTCCAAACTATTCCCTCTCAAAAGCTGTGGTGGTTCTGTGGTTTAGTTTTGTGTTTTGTTTTCATGGTGCCTTAGGTCCCCCCTCTCTGCACTGAGGCTGTGCCATACAGACCAGATGGGGAAGAACAAGCCATACACGGACCAAGGCAGAGCTCTTAAAGACAACAGGCTCAGACTGAGCAGGTCTCCGGGACTTTCCACAAACACAGCTTGGAGTCTAGTAGGCCAAGCCCTTGCTCTTGATTCATCCTGCTTATTGAAACAGACAGCTGCCATCATTTTTCCTACCTCTTCCCTTCTCAATAGTGACACTATTTTTGCCTTAGGATGTTTGCTCCTCTTGGTTCCTGAACAGTAGATCTACTGAGAGGAGATTCATGTAATTGATCCACCTGCAGTGCTCTGCCACAGTCAGGCCCCTACACAGGTAACAGCACCCACTGAGGCTCTCCATCCTCTCTCACCATGGATGGCATGAGTGGGCTGGGTTTGTTGGGTGAATTTGCAGAAATGCCATCCAGTGACCTTCAACAATTACCTGGACCTGTGTGACTTAATCAGGGCTTGAGTTGAGGCCTCCAGAGACAGAAGTCAGAGAGCCTTACGTAGGCTGCCTTGCTTCGACGTCAGTGTGTAGCTTTTTTTCCCCCTTTAGAAGGAAAAGGTTGATCTTGGGAAAAGTCATCCCAAACCCCCAAGGCTATTTAGCCACAGGGCTGATCATTCTTGCATTAACAGAACTGCAGCAGTTCCATCTCTTACTGGCTGCTCAGTTGTTTAATAACCTTTTCATCTTTGAAAGATTCTGGAAATGGACTCCCAAAAGTGCTGACTGTGATCACCAAAATATCCCCATGGGTGGTGAGTTTCCAGAGCTAAAAGTGCCATTTCACCTCAGCTTCCTGGGCTATCCCCTCCTGCCTCTGTCTGTTTCGTATTTACATTGGCATGACTGATGATCCAGAAAGGATTTCCTGCCTGTTTCACTGTACTGCTGTTTTATCACTGCTGCTATTTATCTCCTGATAGCACATTCTGCAAGCACATCTGAACAGCACTGGAGGCTGCATGCACAGGAATGCACAAGCACCATCCATTGATTTACATAGCTAATGAAGTCCTTCAAAATAAAGATAATGAAAGACAGTACTGTAAGCTGCAGATAATCACTACCTTCTTTAACAAGTGGAGGCATGGCTGTCAATTCCCCCCCTTTTTTTTGCACTTGCTTCTTTTGCAGGCAGTTCCCAACCTGTGATATTATTCCTAGACAGCCAGTCTGCGTTTCAGATGATGGAATCCACCTTACAGTCGTGAAAGGACAACCACAATTCTCCAACAAAATGCAGTGTCTAGACCTCAGAGCACACAGCTAATAAATCTTCATCTGATAGGCTCACCAGCCACTGGAGAGACTGGATAAGCACCAGAGGCTCACTGGAGAAACCACTAGCAAAGAGCCTGAATGATGCAGCTGCAGAAAGTGGCAGAGAAGACTCTTCTCTTTATCTTCTGAGCCCTATCAGCAACACCAAGCAGGTGAGATCAGTGCAATGTCCAGGAATGATCTGTTCTAGATATGCAAACACTCCTGTGAGTGAGTCCCAAACCCTTTCTTTTCCACTTCTGGTCAAACACTCCTGTGAGTGAGTCCCAAACCCTTTCTTTTCCACTTCTGGTCAAACACTCCTGTAAGTGAGTCCCAAATCCTGTATCCAACTCCTAACATCCTGTGTGCCTGTGATCCTTCATTTTCTCCTTCTGGTCACTTTGCTTCTTCAGGGAGATGTGCCCAATATTACTTTTAGGCCTACAATTTGGTTGCAGTTCAGAGGGTTGAAGTTAGAAGAGTGTTCTAGAGGAGGCCATGGGCTCAGCTAGACTATACCCTTATGATGGTCTGACCCATCCATCATCATAAGCCCTCAAGTCCTGCTTAGGCAGAAATCCCAGTGAAACCAATGAATAAAGTTAATATTAATGGACCCACTTATCTCTGCAGGCAAGAAAGGCCACACTCACAGTAAGACTAGTGAGGGTTTAGTTGCATTGCTCTCTGGTTTGAAAACAAGATGTTGAAACAAGTTAAAATCAACACAAACCTTAGTTTTATAACCAGTCAGCCCTGAAGCTATCCCTGATGTGCTGACTTGAGGCATACTCCCCTGCTCTTTCTTTCCCAAGCTCTAGGGAATGAACCAACGTCTGACAGTTGTGAACTTTTCTACTGGATGTGGGTCCAAACTGAACAACTCCCAAGATGATTGTTTCAGAAGGCAACAATCATCAGTTCCTGACACACCTGTAGCAGGGCCCAAGCAGTGCCCCCACACTCAAAATCTGAAGTCACATGGAAGTGTCTCAGAATCTTAGTTCTTCATTTTATAGCTCTGAGCTAAAAGATTAAAGACAAGGAAGGTCTCTGTGGTGATTCGATAGCAGCAATTAGGAAACAGTCTAAGGAAGAACAAAAGAAGAAAGGGAAGAGAAAGGGCAACAGAGAGACAGGGCTATTAAAGAGGTCCTTCCCACGCAGGAGCACTGGGCAGAGGGTCTCCATTAACACCTCCCCATGACCAGCCTGAACAATCTTATTTCTAATGGAAAGTTTCTTTCTGTATAGAGGAAGAGGACTGAGAGGTCCAAAGCTGAGGTCTGAAGGGCTCATGAAAGCTTCATCTCACACAGCAAGTCCATGGTTTGTATTGAACACGGGCTCAGTGAGTGGCAGGTTTTTGTGACAGGTGGCAACCAGCAAGTCGCTGCTGCTGCTCCCAAAGCAGGCAACCACGGCAGCTGCTCTTGAGGGAAAGGAGAAGGGATGTAGATCAGCATTTATGCAACTCAAGGATGCTGCTTTATCAGTGCCCCTCAGTCCTCTGAACAATGGGCCCTCTCCCCTCACACCCCACCCCCCCAGTTACAGCAAACAGAGAGGAAACAATCCCTGCAGTCGCAGAGATGGGTTGCTCACATTTGCATGCTTTGTACATTTGTCACGGCCATGCACAACCCTGCCACGAAGATGGGGAAAAGCCCAAGCCCCTCAACCCAACAACAATAAAGGCCCAGCGTTTTCTTGGAGGAGGAGGAGGAGTGAATGAAGAATAAACATCATGGAAACATGTAGACAGATATATTCTTAGTATCAGCCCATTCTCTTGTGTGGAAAGCCTTACTAATTCAAGCTTAAATGCTGCAGGAATAAAGGATTGGAAGGGAAAACACAGCTGGGGAAAATTGGGGGGTTGCAGCTCTGCCTTCAATGTCTTACACTGGGTGGCAATAGCTCTGTATTCCTCACATCATCTTCCTCATCAGCTGTGATGGGCTGTGGGGGGGTCTGAGAAAAGCTCACAAGATATGCCAGTGCTGCCAGTAAACTGTGTCCCTTGCCCAGCTTGTTGTGTTTTGATTCCACGATGGAGATTGTAAGGGTGTCTGCAAGCTTCCGATTCAATCTCAGCTAGTGGCTCTTGGAAGTAGGACCTTGTAGATTCAGCTATGGAAGGATCTTCCAGGACAGCCTGTTTAACCCCCTGCATCTCTCCCCCTGCTACTCTGTGCTGGATGTGATGCTTCTCAGCATTTCCACTGACTCAGGACCACTACATTGTGGCAGTTCTACTGCACTTTTTTAGACTCATAAAACATTTTCTTGCCTAGGGGCTGGGTAAGCTCACCAAGGATTGCTCAGTTAAATTTGAGGCAGTCAGCCTATTATGTGCCACTGCAGGCATCATTGCCAGGGACAGGCTAGTGCTCTGGGTCTACTCCAGACCTGACTGATGGCAGGCTTAAGGCTGCTCATTATTAATAACCATGGAGTAGACCAAATAGAATCACTTGATCCTAGAATTCAAGCTGTAATGGGCAAGCTGTACACAGGACATCTCAGGACCTGCTTCTCCACTGCCCAGATGGGTGAGTAGCCTGATGAAATAATGCATGGCTGCATTTTGCACTTGCTTTGTGCTCTGTTTCCATTTACATATCCAATTGCTTAGGTGCAGGGGAGGGGAGAGACCAGGCACATAAAACTGAGGCTCCAGTGGGCAGCTTTGCATGCAGTGTCACAGGCCTCCTCCAGCTGCAGAAAGCACATCTCACACAAAGCCCTTCTAGAAGAAGGGCACTGTCTGAACTGTGTGTAACTCAGAAGCAAAGCTTCCCCTTAGGATAGGAACTGACTGATAAAATGCTTTCCCCATTAGGGAAAGCTGAAAGAAAATCTGCTCAGATCAGTAAAAGATAAAAGGGAAGACAACAACTTCTTACAAACATTTAAACAGGATGCTACAAACTTCACAGAGACTGAGAGGGACCTTGCCAGGCTGGACAGATGGGCAGGATCCAAGGGCAGGAGATTGAACACATCCAAGTGCCAGGTTCTGCACATTGGCCACAGCAACCCCATGCAGTGCTACAGGCTGGGGTCAGAGTGGCTGAGAGCAGCCAGGCAGAGAGGGACCTGGGGGTACTGGGTGACAGCAGCTGAACATGAGCCTGCAGTGTGCCCAGTGTTCCTGCATCAGGAACAGTGTGGCCAGCAGGAGCAGGGAGCTCATTCTGCCCTGTGCTCAGCACTGGGTAGGCCACACCTTGAGTCCTGTGTCCAGCTCTGGGCCCCTCAGGTTAGGAAAGATGTTGAGCTGCTGGAAGGTGTCCAGAGAAGGGCAACAAAGCTGGGGAGGGGTCTGGAGCACAGCCCTGTGAGGAGAGGCTGAGGGAGCTGGGGTTGCTTAGCCTGCAGAAAAGGAGGCTCAGGGGAGACCTCATTGCTCTCTCCAATTCCCTGAAGGGAGGTTGTAGCCAGGTGGGGGTTGGTCTCTTCTCCCAGGCAAGCAGTACCAGAACAAGAGGACACAGTCTCAAGCTGTGCCAGGGGAGGTTTGGGCTGGATGTTAGGAAGAACTTCTTCCCAGAAAGATTGCCCATTGGAATGTGCTGTGTTGCATCTGCTGCTGGAACTTTCCAAGGCTGAGGGGTGTTCAGAGACGGCTCTTGGAGCCTGCACAAGGGAGCAACTTGGGAATCCTGGCCGATGGGACATGAAGGGGAATCTTGAGAATAATAAGCTCAGTCCTTCTACAATGCATAGGAAAAATGCTGATGTGACATCTCCTAAGAGCTGGCTAGCTGCTCAAGAAGTTCTGTGAACTGAAGGAGTCTGAGACAAAGCCACCTGGCACTCGCCCTGGGATGAAGTAAAGCCTTTAAGACTGAGGCAGTAGTGTCTCCTGTGAACACTTTGACACTCCAGCAGAGATCAGTTCTGCAGCAAAGAGTCAATAAGGTGCTTTTGCAGAGATTTTCATCCTGTCCAACATAAAATTTGGCTCCTTGTAAGGAAGTGTCTGACTTGCCACTAGAGCAGAGTCAAACTCTCCTAACATTTTTCTTTCTCATTTCAACAGCAGCCAATTTCCTCCTATTTTTACCTGCTGAGTTGAGAGAGGAGATTGCAAAGTGTACTGATCTTATTTATGCCAAGTCCTTCTAGGGAATACAAGTTTATTGCTTTCCTGCCTGTGATGATCTTTTTGTGAGGATGTGGATCACAGGCTGGGAATTGTATTGCAGGCTGTACTCCAGAGACAGCTTCTCTGCAGCGGTGAAGGCTGGAGGAGCCATGAGGGGAGGCATGAAGATGGAAGCCAGAAACTGAGGGTAACATTTGAAGAGCTACTCTGTGAAGTCAAAATCCAGGTCTTGTGGAAGGCCATACAGCTTTCTAACTTCTAAACATGCAGGTTTCAGCTTACCAAGTGTGGCACCAGACACATACAGGTCTCATGAACTGACCGGTGTGGCTTTTAGGGCAACATGCTGACGCTTTCTCCACTGCCTCCATTCCCATTAGGAAGAAGGCAGAGATCCAGGGACTCTTCAACAGCTGTTTGTCAGCAATTAGGCAGATCTGCTTAAAAAGCACTCAGAGAAGAGTTCAAACCACGGGAATTGCTCCACTGTCTAAACATTTCCATTCAAGTCCTTCAGTCCAGAGCTCCATTTGTTGTCCTGCTGAATTTTATGTCCGGCTCTTAAGTTCAGATTTACGTCTACAACTGCCGGAAGGGAGACTGTAGCCAGCTGGGGGTTGGTCTCTTCTGCCAGGCAAGCAGCACCAGAACAAGAGGTCACAGTCTCAAGCTGTGCCAGGGGAGGTTTGGGCTGAATGTTAGGAAGAAGTTCTTCCCAGAAAGTGAAGTTGGCCATTGGAATGTGCTGCCCAGGGAGGTGGTGGAGTCACCACCACTGGAGGTGTTTAGGAAGAACCTGGATGAGGCACTTGGTGCCGTGGTTTGATTGATTAGATGGTGTTGGGTGATAGGTTGGACTTGGTGATCTCGAAGGTCTTTTCCCACCTGGTTAATTCTATTCTATTCTATTCTATTCTATTCTATTCTATTCTATTCTATTCTATTCTATTCTTCTATTCTATTCTAAGGAGGGAGCAAAGCAAACTCCCTGCATCCAGGTGTATGTCTCTGGAGGGCTCTCTCAACAGACACCAAGGCTCTGTCTAGGCATCTGTAAGTCCATGTTGTGGGTTTAAGACTGGCTGCTTTAACCACAGAGCTGAAAAGTCCTCCAAGGGACTAGGTAGGTGCAGGAAATGGCAATCTTCTGTTATTTTATCCCCATAGGCCCTGCATCTGCTATAAAATGGGTTGCAGAGTCAATGTGTCCCTTGGTTGCCTCTCTCTCTTCCCCCCAGCACAGCTGTCTCGTGTGATGTGGGGGAGTCTGCAGCCTGGCTTGGCCTCGGCAAGGCCGGTTTGGTAGCTGCACCATTCAGCTTAGGGGTGTGGGGGGCAGGGAGGCATGGTAGGAGGCCAGGGCTGGGGGGCACTGAAGCCTGGTTTGTTGGAAGGGCTTTGGCTTAATGAGGTTGTTGCAAGCTGAAATGGGAATTTGGGTGTTTGGCACCTGTGCAAATAGTGTAAATACTTGTAAATAGCATTCCCCTGAGATCTCCAGTTCTGTCAGGAGCATTTTGATTTCCCTGCTTTGGGGAGGGGTAAAACATCTGTCTGTCTGCTCTAAAACTGAAACTGAGAGAGTCCACATGGTGCAGGCCTGTGGAAAGCCTCAGCAGCATGATGAAGGCTTTACAAACCAGAAGGTGAGATCCTAACCTTTTGAAATCCTCTGGAATTTTAACATTGACCCCTGAAGGAACACAAAGATAAGCCTTGGTGTCTACCCCAAACTGCAGAGGAGCTAGGAACCTCACAGGCTACTTGAACTTTTGTATGCTCAGCACTTGTAATATTAAACCAATAGCTAACCCCATTAAGTTTAAGGACTGACCTCTGTAAGTCATCCCCTAAAATTGTCAGCTGCAAGACTGTTTGATTTGCAGCCAAGTCCCTGCATCATTCTTTAACCTGCACTAGTCTTTCAGTGTCAAATGGACAAGCATCTCTCAGTCTCAGGATGTAGCTGTAAAGGGGAGGACTTTAAAGCCTGGGTTTCTAATTTACTTCACTGTGCAGGTTTCACTCCTAACAAGGTAACATTTCCACGATCACACTGTGGATCCAGGAGATCTTTCAGTGTGTTACCTACTGGAGAATAATCTCCTGGCTCTGCACCCTTGTGGAGATGCAGCTCCTAATGTGCTGTCTCCAGTAAGTTCACTCTTCATTGGCAGAATAGGCAAAGGCCAGGGAGCAGTTTGATGAGAGTCAGCTTTCACTAAAGATAACAGTGCCTTATGCTAAGTTCAAGATGGAATGGAATGGAATGGAATGGAATGGAGTGGAGTGGAGGAGTGGAGTGGAGTGGAGTGGAGTGGAGTGGAGTGGAATAGAATAGAATAGAATAGAATAGAATAGAATAGAATAGAATAGAATAGAATTAACAAGGTTGGAAAAGACCTTTGAGATCATCAAGTCTAATCTATCATCCACCTAAACCATGGCACCAAGTGCCTCATCCAGGCTCTTCCTAAACACCTCCAGGGATGGTGACTCCACCACCTCCCTGGGCAGCACATCCCAATGGCCAATCTCTCTTGCTGGGAAGAATTTCTTCCCACCATCCAGACTAAACCTAATCAACTAACCCATGGCACCAAGCACCCCATCAAGTCTCCTCCTGAACACCTCCAGTGATGGTGACTCCACCACCTCCCTGGGCAGCACATTCCAATGGGCAATCACTCTTTGTGTAGAACTTCTTCCTAACCTCCAGCCTAAACCTCCCCTGGCACAGCTTGAGACTGTGTCCTCTTGTTCTGGTGCTGCTTGCCTGGGAGAAGAGACCAACCCCCACCTGGCTACAACCTCCCTTCAGGGAGTTGGAGAGAGCAAGAAGGTCTCCCCTGAGCCTCCTCTTCTCCAGGCTAAGCAAGCCCAGCTCCCTCAGCCTCTCCTCACAGGGCTGTGCTCCAGACCCCTCCCCAGCTTTGTTGCCCTTCTCTGGACACCTTCCAGCAACTCAACATCTTTCCTAAACTCAATGTCCTTCTTAAACTGAGGGGCCCAGAACTGGACACAGGACTCCAGGTGTGGCCTATCCAGTGCTGAGCACAGGGCAGAATGACTTCCCTGCTCCTGCTGGCCACATTAAGTGTTGACATCCTGCTCCACTTATCTTCTTCCTTCCCTCTCAGAAATTGGGATGTTGCATCTTTTCTATTCTTTACTGTCCAGAAGTACTTTTCCTTTTGATCTGGCTAGGTTCAGCTGGAATGCCCCACTTCATGAAATCTAAAGCTTAGAGAATAAAACACAACAGCTATGGTTTGAAACACCCACACATGAGATGTGAAGCCTTTGAAAATGCTTCTATGTATAAAGTTGCAGGCTTCAAAAAGGGCAAGAAGGAAGGCCAAAGAAAGTACAGGCCAGTCAGCCTCACCTCCATCCCCGGGGAACGGGGAGACAACAGCTCATTCTTGGAGGTCATCTCTGAGTGTGTGGAGGAAGAGAAGATTATGAGGAATAGTCAGTGTGGATTCACAAAGGGGAAATCCTGATTGACTAATCTGGTAGTCTTCTATGCTGGTGTGACCAGCGTGGTAGATAAGGGAGAGCAGTGCCTGTTGTCTACCTTGACTTCTGCAAGGCTTTAGCACTGTCTCCCATAACATCATGGCATAGGTTTAGGAAGTGTGGGTTGGATGAGTGGGCAGCAAGGCAGATTGAGAACTTGCTGAATGTGAGAGCTCAGAGGGCTGTGATCAATGGTGCAGGGTCTAGTTGGAGGCCTGTGGCTACTGGTGCTCCCCAGGGGTCACTACTGGGTCCAGTCTTGTTCAACATCTTCACCAATCCCCTGGAGGAAGGCACAGAGAGTGCTCTCAGCACCTCTGCTGGTGACACAACACTGGGAGGAGAGGCTGACACCCCCTCAGGCTGTGCTGCAATTCAGTGAGACCTGCACAGCCTGGGGAGTTGGCCAGAGGGGGAACCTCATGCAGCTCAACAAGTGTAGAGTCCTGCACCTGGGGAGGTATAACCCCAGGCACCAGCACAGGTCAGCAGCTGACCTGCTGGGAAGCAGCTCTGGGGAGAAGGACCTGGGAGTGCTGGTGGGCAAGCTCACCATGAGCCAACAATGTGCCCTTGTGGCCGGGAAGGCCAATGGTATCTTGATATGCATTGAGAGTGTGGCCAGCAGGTTGAGGGATGTTCTCCTGCCTCTCTACTCTGCCCTGGTAAGGCCACACCTGGAGTGCTGGGTTCAGTTGTGGGCTCTCCAGTTCAAAATAGACAGGGGATTACTAGAAAGAGTCCAACAGAGTGCCACAGAAATGATCAGGAGCATCTCTCTTATGAGAAGAGACTGAAGGACCTGGGGCTTTGTAGGCTGGAGAAGACTGAAGAGGGGACCTTCCAAATGCATATAAACATCTAAAGGGTGGAGGTCATGAGGACGGGGCTGTGCTCTTTTCAGTGGTGGCCAGTGACAGGACAAGGGACAATGAGTACAAACTAGAACATAGGAGGTTTCACTTGAGCTTAAGGAGAAGCTTCTTTACTTTGAGGGTGAAAGGGCACGGGAGCAGGCTGCCCAGAGAGGTTGTGGAGTCTCCTCCTCTGGAGACTTCCAAACTCCGCTGAATGCATTCCCGTGCAAGCTGAGCTAGGCACACCCGTGTTGGCAGAGGGGACCTCTGCAGGTGCCGTCCAGCCCCGACCAGTCTGTGGTTCTGGGTAACTTGTGGACAGGTCTCACACTATGAAATGCTGCACACCACCAGACTGTTTTCATGGTTGTTTCTGATGTCTTCTAGTCTCTTCTGTTATCCCTGAACTGCCTGTACAGCCTCTCAGTCATACAAAGCCTGGAGGAATGTGAGCTAAATGTGGTAACAGCCAAACATGTTACACATAGCTACAGTGGAGCCACAGGTCCTTTTCTGACTTCTGTTTCTAATTATTTTATTAATCTCCATTCTCCTTTCAAGTAAAGGCATTATTTGTGCCCTGAGACCCAGGCTTCCTCCTGGTGACCTCTGCTCTTTATCTCAGGCATTAGAGAGAAGCAAGAGTCTCAATTCTAAGCTAAATTTACAAGGATAAGGAGACAACTGCTAACTGTTCCACACAGAGACTAACGCTGATAAGCTAACTCTTCAGAGGGAAATCTTGTAAAGTCTAACTCACTGGTGGGCAGAAGGCAGCTTCAGGCTCATGTTTAAGAGAGCAGCTGATATTGATTCACAGTAGAAGCTGCCTCAGTCCAGATTATCTTTTGTGTGCTTTGGGTCTTCTTGAGCTGGTTCCATCCTTCATTGCAGCACATCCTACCACCCCTGAGAACCAGGTGCCACAACATGCCAGTCTTCAGTCAGAGTCTGGGTTAGCTTGACACAGATGGGACTGAGCTGTAAGTGAATTAATTCCTGGACCAGAATGAATTGCTGCAAGAGTCATGAGGAGCTGAATCAAGAAAAGTGTTCATAACTGGCTTACAGAGGAAGGCTCTATCTGATTTTAACTCCTAGAGTATAATTATATTGCTACTGAATTTGCCAACACATTAGGAATTACAAGGTAGAAACTGAAGCTGTTGGAGAGCAGTGAAGGGGAAAAAGACCTGGGGGTCCTGGTGAATGGAGGTTGACCATGAGCCAGCAACGTGCTCTGGTGGCCATGAAAACCAATTCTGGGGTGGACTAGAAGGCCTTTGGTTACTAGGTCAGAAAGGTTCTCCTCCCCCTTTACTTTGCCCTGCTGAGGCCACAACTGGAATATTTTGTCCAGTTCTGAGCCCCTCAGTTCAAGAAGGACTTCAGGGAACTGCTTGAAAGAGTTCAGCACAGAGCCACAAAGATGGTGAAGGCAGTGGAACATCTTCCTTATGAAGAGAGCCTGAGGGAGCTGAGGGCTCTGCAGCTTGGAGAGGAGGAGACTAAGGGCTGCCCTCATTGATGTTGATCAAGATGTGCAGGGTGAGTGCCCAGAGGCTGGAGCCAGGCTCTGCTGGGTGATGCCCAATGACAGCACAAGAGGCAGTGGTGGAAGCTGAGGCAGAGGAAATTCCATGGAAACAGGAGGAAAACTTTTTTCCCTGTGAGGGTGACAGAGCCCTGGCACAGGCTGCCCAGGGGGGTTGTGGAGTCTCCCCCTCTGGAGATATTCCAAACCTGCCTGGATGTGTGACCTGCTCTAGGTGCTCCTGCTCTGGCAGGGGGGTTGGGCTGGATGAGCTTTCAAGATCCCTTCCAGCCCCTCACATTCTGTGATGCTGTGACATTTCTGGAATGATGACAAAGGGCAAGATGAGACTACACTGAGATTAAAGAGGATAATATGTTCTAACTAAACATGTAACCACAATCAGTGCCAGTGTCAGAGTCAGGAGAATTTATGCTAATACTATCATGGTTGAAGACCAGGAGCAGTGCTGGCATGGAAAGGGATTTGAGAGGCCTGTCCTCTAAAACATCAGGAGCAGTGCTGGCATGGCAAAGGTTTTGAGAGGCCTGTCCTCTAAAACCTAAGAGCTGCTCAGTGTAGTCCCCTCTGTAACATTAATGGCAGGGGTAGAGCACACAGCTGTGGGTCACAAATGCCTCTCCTTCAGCACTCTGTAGCTGTACAGATATTTCACTCCTACAGACAGGCTCTGAAGGTCCACTGCAAATCTGCAAACCACGAAGCCACGTGCCCCCTTCCCTCGTTAACATGTCAATGGCAATTCAACATTTCCACTCACAAACCCTCCCCTTCTGCCCACTAACGTTCTGGGTTAATGAAAGCTTCATGCCAGCAGCCATGCCTTCGTTAGAGAGAGCAAGCGAGAGAGCTCAAGCCCTGCAGCTCCCAGGTGGCCCCAGCCGGCGAGCGGGCAGGCTGCCAGGGTTAGCATTTTCGGATACGTACCCAGTAGAGCACGTCTGTCCAGCCCTCCATGGTGATGCACTGGAACACCGTCAGCATGGCAAAAGCAAAGTTGTCGAAGTTGGTGATGCCGTGCTTGGGGCCCTCCCAGCCGGCCTTGCACTCCGTGCCGTTCTGGCACTGCCGGCCGTGCGCGGACTGCGGCGCGCAGGGCGACGGGTCGTCCTCCGCCGGCGTGTCTGGAAGGAGAGGAGGGAGAGGAAAGGAGCTGAGCAGATGTGGCAGCTTTAAGCTATGCCTTTAAAATTTTTGTTACAGAGTTTGAGCAGAAAAGTAGAAGAATGCACAGAAATCACTGCTGGGTGTGACAAAGAAAACAGAGACAATTCTGAACAGCTTTGTTGGGGAGATGTCTGCCATGAGGCTGCCTGTACCAAAACAGGGGCTTCTCCGCTCCCTTCCTTGCTCTGCAGAGGGTGCTCACCCTGCTTCTGCTTGACCTTGGCTGCATTCTTTGGTGAGCTCTAACAGCTACCTTTTCTCTGCTCCTTTCTCCCTTTTGGACAGGGGATGGGGGGGCAGAGAGACAGCTTCCCTGGGGGATGAGGGGGGCAGAGGGACCAGCTTCCCTGGGGGATGAGGGGGGCAGAGGGACCAGCTTCCCTCGTCTTCTCAACCAGGGGTGTTCTTGTGGTGTGTGTTAACTGTAAATCCCTGCACACATTGTAACTCCTGGACATTTTGTACACATTCCTTGCAGTCCATTGTAGATTGAAGTTTTGCCTGTCAATACAGCTTCCATGTGCTTCCAGCTGAGCTGGCCTGGCAAAGCTAATGCTGGGGAGGGGAAATTTCAACCCAGCACAGGAGAACTGATCGCTGCTTTAAACAAGGACAGTTTGCAGTGAACCTGACAGTTTTCTCTGGGGATACTGCCATGGGTAGTCTGCCAATGGGATTGTTCAGACCTTATCATTGTTTTCCTTTTCACATCCACTGGTAATTTATTTACATTCTATTACTTTCTGTTCAAGACCTGTGCAGGATTTTCCTAGGCACAGCCGAAAAATACCACAGGCTTATGCCTTTAAGAACCAAGGAGTGGAAGCCTCCAGAGACAGGATGGGTCCAGGGAGTGGCCAGGAAATTGTAAACCTTTGGTATTTCATTCCCAGATTGTCTTGCACCTTTCCCTATAAAAAGGGAGGACACAGTTGATTTGTTCGGTTTCTTCGCTCTCTTCTCCCTGGATGCAGTGATCTACCTTAGCTGGTATGGACAGAGGATGGTTCCAGGCTTGCCTGCTACCTCCAAGGCCAGACCAGGCTTGTCTGCAGCCTTCAAGGCCAGACCAGGCTTGTCTGCAGCCTTCAAGCCAGACCAGGCTTGTCTGCAGCCTTCAAGGCCAGACCAGGCTTGTCTGCAGCCTTCAAGGCCAGACCAGGCGTGTCTGCAGCCTTCAAGGCCAGACCAGGCTTGTCTGCAGCCTTCAAGCCAGACCAGGCTTGTCTGCAGCCTTCAAGCCAGACCAGGCTTGTCTGCTGCCTTCAAGGCCAGACCAGGCGTGTCTGCAGCCTTCAAGCCAGACCAGGCTTGTCTGCAGCCTTCAAGCCAGACCAGGCTTGTCTGCTGCCTTCAAGGCCAGACCAGGCTTGTCTGCAGCCTTCAAGGCCAGACCAGGCTTGTCTGCAGCCTTCAAGGCCAGACCAGGCTTGTCTGCAGCCTTCAAGGCCAGACCAGGCTTGTCTGCAGCCTTCAAGCCAGACCAGGCTTGTCTGCAGCCTTCAAGGCCAGACCAGGCTTGTCTGCAGCCTTCAGCCAGACCAGGCTTGTCTGCAGCCTTCAAGGCCAGACCAGGCCTTGTCTCAGCCTTCAAGCCAGACCAGGCTTGTCTGCAGCCTTCAAGCCAGACAAGGCTTGTCTGCTGCTTCAAGGCCAGACCAGGCTTGTCTGCAGCCTTCAGGCCAGACCAGGCTTGTCTGCAGCTTCAAGCCAGACCAGGCTTGTCTGCAGCCTTCAAGCCAGACAAGGCTTGTCTGCTGCCTTCAAGGCCAGACCAGGCTTGTCTGCAGCCTTCAAGGCCAGACCAGGCTGTCTGCAGCCTTCAAGGCCAGACCAGGCTTGGTCTGCAGCCTTCAAGGCCAGACCAGGCTTGTCTGCAGCTTCAAGCCAGACCAGGCTTGTCTGCAGCCTTCAGGCCAGACAGGCTTGTCTGCAGCCTTCAAGGCCAGACCAGGCTTGTCTGCAGCCTTCAAGCCAGACCAGGCTTGTCTGCAGCCTTCAGGCCAGACCAGGCTTGTCTGCAGCCTTCAAGGCCAGACCAGGCTTGTCTGCAGCCTCAAGCCAGACCAGGTTGTCTGCAGCCTCAGCAGACCAGGCTTGTCTGCAGCCTTCAAGGCCAGACCAGGCTTGTCTGCAGCCTTCAAGGCCAGACCAGGCTTGTCTGCAGCCTTCAAGGCCAGACCAGGCTTGTCTGCAGCCTTCAAGCCAGACCAGGCTTGTCTGCAGCCTTCAAGCAGACCGGCTTGTCTGCAGCCTTCAAGGCCAGACCAGGCTTGTCTGCAGCCTTCAGGCCAGACCAGGCTTGTCTGCAGCCTTCAAGGCCAGACCAGGCTTGTCTGCAGCCTTCAAGCCAGACCAGGCTTGTCTGCAGCCTTCAAGCCAGACCAGGCTTGTCTGCAGCCTTCAAGCCAGACCAGGCTTGTCTGCAGCCTTCAAGAGCAGACCAGGCTTGTCTGCAGCCTTCAAGGCCAGACCAGGCTTGTCTGCTGCCTTCAAGCCAGACCAGGCTTGTCTGCAGCCTTCAAGCCAGACCAGGCTTGTCTGCAGCCTTCAAGGCTTGGCAAAGTTTCCTGTGCACTCTGGGTCTCTGTGGGCCTACTCTTTGGAGCAGAATAGATCTCTGAAAAAAAAGAACACTGGGGCTTCTGGTAGACCCCAGGTGGGGTCTGAGGCTTTGGGGTTTGGTCTGATTTGGTGGTTTGGAGAAGGGTTTGGCTTGGGGGACTTTTGTGCATTTCCCCTGGCTTTGGCAGTGCTTTGCATTGTGGTTTGTAGTTATTCATAGCACCTTCCATTTAATCTTCCAACAACGTTCTGGATTTCTATCCCAGTCCTGTGGGGGGGCTCTCTCTGATTCCTTTGACACTAATGCTGGGTCCTGTCTTGCCCCACTGCCCTTTAACCCATGAGAGACACGCAAGAAACGCCATCAATTGTAACATGCAGAGGGAGGTTTGGTTGTCCTTCACTTTCTTCTTGTAAAAACAGTGGCCAAGCTGTCAAATTGTACAGGCACGACTGAAATGCCTTTCAACTCCAGAGGGAACCTTAGATCAACCCTCTTGGGTTAATCACAGGCTCACAGGGTGTCAGGGGTTGGAAGGGACCCAAAGAGATCACCGAGTCCAACCCCCTGCCAGAGCAGGAGCATAGAATCCAGCACAGGTATCACAGTATCACAGTATCACAGTATCACTAAGGTTGGAAGAGACCTCGAAGATCATCGAGTCCAACCTGTCACCACAGACCCATGACTAGACCATGGAGATGAGCTGGCCAAGCCACTCTCCATCATTTTTCAGCAGTCCTGGCTCACTGGAGAGGTCCCAGAAGACTGGAAGCTGCCAACGTGGTGCCCATCCACAAGCAGGGCCAGTTGGAGGAGCCAGGGAATGATAGGCCTGTCAGCCTGACCTCAGTGCCAGGCAAGGTTATGGAACAGCTCATCTGGAGTGCGATCACACAGCACTTACAGGATGGCCAAGGGATCAGGCCCAGCCAGCATGGCTTTAGGAAGGGCAGGTCCTGCTTGACCAACCTGATCTCCTTCTATGATCAGGTGACTGCCTGGTGGATGTGGGGAGGCCTGTGGATGTGGTCTACCTGGACCTCAGCAAGGCCTTTGACACCGTCCCCCACAGCAAACTCCTGGCCAAGCTGGCAGCCCATGGCTTGGATGGGAGCACACTGCGTTGGGTTAGGAACTGGCTGGAGGGCCGAGCCCAGAGAGTGGTGGTGAATGGTGCCACAGCCAGCTGGTGGCCAGTCACTAGTGTGTGGCCCCAGGGATCAGTGCTGGGCCCCATGCTCTTCAACATCTTATGATGATCTGATGAGGGCATTGAGTCCATCATCAGTAAATTTGCGGACGACACCAAGCTGGGGGCAGGAGTTGATCTGCTGGAGGGCAGAGAGGCTCTGCAGAGGGACCTCGACAGGCTGGACAGATGGGCAGAGTCCAACAGGATGGCCTGGGTGACCTCATTGCTCTCTACAACTACCTGAAGGGAGGTTGTAGACAGGCAGAGGTTGGTCTCTTTTCCCAGGCAGCCAGCACCAGAACAAGAGGACACAGTCTCAGGCTGCGCCAGGGCAGGTTTAGGCTGGATGTTAGGAAAAAGTTCTATACAGAGAGAGTGATTGCCCATTGGAATGGGCTGCCCGTGGAGGTGGTGGAGTCACCTTCATTGGAGGTGTTCAAGAAGAGGCTTGATGGGGTGCTTGGTGCCATGGTTTAGTTGTTTAGTTGTTGGGTTGTATTGTTGTTTAGGTGGGTTGTATTGTATTGTATTGTATTGTATTTAGGTGGGTTGGATTGGTTGATGGGTTGGACGCTATGATCTTGAAGGTCTCTTCCAACCTAGTGTATTGTATTGTATTGTATTGTATTGTATGGCACCAAGTGCCACATCCAGTCCCCTCTTAAACACCTCCAGGGACGGTGACTCCACCACCTCCCTGGGCAGCACATCCCAATGGTGAATGACTCTCTTGGTGAAGAACTTTCTCCTCACCTCCAGCCTAAACTTCCCCTGGTGCAGCTTGAGACTGTGTCTCCTTGTTCTGGTGCTGGAGGTCACACAGATGAACACATCAGACAGGCACTGAAAGTCTCCAGAGAAGGAGACTCCACAGCCTGCTCTGGACAGCCTGCTCCAGGGCTCTGTGGCCCCCTTGTGTGAGGTGGAACTTCCTGTGCTAATCGTGCAGCACTGGCTGGCAGTCAGATGAAGGAGGCTGAATGCCTGCAGCAGACAGGCTTCAGTGCTCTGGAGACAGGTTGATCTGGTGCTGGGCCACTGCTAAATTACAGCAGAAAGTCTCTGGAGCTCTGCTCTTTTGGAGTTTAGAAGCTGTGTGGCATTTTATCAATAGCCCAGTGACACTCCAGCTCTGCAAGACTACTGCTTGGTTACCCACCCCTACCTCTGCACAGGTGTTTCCACAGAGCTTAGAACCCACAAACCACACCTGCTCAAAATGCTCTGGGGTATGAAGAATGCTCCAGAAACCATTTCTGTAAGGACAGAAAGTCCCACAACGGGATTTTTTTATATTATTTCTAAATATCCACATTGCAGAGCTCAGTGCTGCATTTCTCACAGCAGCAGACAGGTCTGTGTGGGGCAGCAGGTCATTATATTTGTCTCTCATCTTATAGGCCCCCCCCCAAAAAGGTAATTTTCTGAAGGTTATGATCACATTCTGATCATTAAAGCATGCCAGAGACAGTGTGGTGGTTTGAGCCTTAACTGGGACTTAAGAGCTCAGATGGGGGCAAGGCTCCCCCACTCCCCCCCCGCCTCCCAACAGAGAGGAAAAAGAAAGGGAAGGAGCAAATCCACCAAGAAATAATTTGGAGTCAGCTTGGAAGTAGAGAGGTAAAGAGTTGTCTTTAAACAAAATACATATGTGTGTATATATATATATATAAAACAGTAACAGGTAAGGTTCACAAGGGCAAGGAACAAGGATGGATGGGAGAAAAAAAACACCCCAGGAAAAGAATAGAATAGAATAGAATAGAATAGAATAGAATAGAATAGAATAGAATAGAATAGAATAGAATAGAATAGACCAGGTTGGAAGAGACCTTCAAGATCATCGCATCCAACCCATCATCCAACACCACCTAATCAACTAACCCATGGCACCAAGCACCCCGTCAAGTCTCCTCCTGAACACCTCCAGTGATGGTGACTCCACCACCTCCCTGGGCAGCACATCCCAATGGGCAATTACTCTCTGTGTAGAACTTCTTCCTAACCTCCAGCCTAAACTTCCCCTGGCACAGCTTGAGACTGTGTCCTCTTGTTCGGGTGCTGCTTGCCTGGGAGAAGAGACCAACCCCACCTGGCTACAACCTCCCTTCAGGGAGTTGGAGAGAGCAAGAAGGTCTCCCCTGAGCCTCCTCTTCTCCAGGCTAAGCAACCCCAGCTCCCTCAGCCTCTCCTCACAGGGCTGTGTTCCAAGCCCCTCCCCAGCTTCGTTGCCCTTCTCTGGACACCTTCCAGCAGCTCAACATCCTTCCTAAACTGAGGGGCCCAGAACTGGACACAGGACTCAAGGTGTGGCCTAACCAGTGCTGAGTCCAGGGGCAGAATGACCTCCCTGCTCCTGCTGGCCACACTGTTCCTGATGCAGGCCAGGATGCCATTGGGCTCCTTGGCCGCCTGGGCACACTGCTGGCTCCTGTTCAGCCTACCATCGACCAGTACCCCCAGGTTCCTCTCTGCCTGGCCGCTCTCTGAAGAGCTGCAGAGGCAGCAGGGAGAAGGTTCAGGCCTGCCCACGTGGCAGAGAAGCCGGAAGGCAGCTGCAGCAGCTCTCCTCCAGGAACAGCGGGAGCCAAGGAGTGCTAATGGCTGCAGTGTCCTTCCTGTTATACCCGAGCTGGGCAGGGAGGGGGAGTGGAACAGACTCAGTTTCCCAGGGGGAAAATGCCCTGCAGGGAGGGCAAAGCACCCACAAGCCCTGCCCTGCCCTGCTTCCGGGACCGACATTAACCCACCACAGACAGCAATACTAGAACTGGATTCTGTGATGTTGATGAGTCCAGGCAGTATGGAGGAAGACAGACTTTAAAGATGCACACCAGGCTGACAGCTCCTTACACTCCCAGCATAACTTCCAGCCAGTGAAACCTGCTGCTGGTACAAAAGCAGAACACACAGAACTTCTGAAGCCAGTTCGTGCTGCACAAATATTTCCTGGCTCCTGAGCCCAGCCAGGTCCTAGACAGGGGCACTCGCCACCACATGGGAAATCACTGCTTTCAAGTTCAATAAGCCCAGTGAAGAAGAGCAGATGGTTAGATGACTGACAGTACCACTGAAGTACTTTGAATTTTGAATATTTATTTATGTAAATATTTTGAAAGGTCTTTCCCGGTGGAGTTGGTGCAAGAACTGTCTTCCCAGTAACAGAACTTGGCTTTCTTCTTGGCTGCACTTCTAATCACAGCCACAGCCTGTGATTAAAACAGGGTGCTTGGGCCTCAATTAGGTATTCCTTTTCCATGGTGTTTGTTTAAATGAAGATGCATTTGTGTGGAAGACTACTAATAAAACACAAGCTGTTGATTTCCATGAGCCACGGAGTCGCAGAACACCGGCTTGGAAGGGACCTCGAGGATCATCCAAGTCCGGCTTTGAGGGTAAGAATATAGTTTAAATGAGCTGGTTCAGCACCCTTGAAACTGTCTAATGCAGGGGAATGCACCAGCTCAATCTGCTTGTGGTGAATTCATCACTAGTGCTGTTTGAGCCTCTGGGAAATTTGTTCAAGAAGTCAGGCTGGCCTGTGGTGCCAAAGGTCCACATTCAAAAGTCCACCACTGTGTTCAGCAGGAACTGACAGTTTTGCATGTAGCCTTTGCAGACAGGTCAACAGCTGAGTGCCAAGGATGACCAAGCTAAACTCTCACCATTAGAGACAGTCTCTGTACACCAAAGTGATTCATAGCCAAGAAGCAGCACAGAGGAGTCACTGCTGTAAAACCCCAACCAGGTACATGGCAGGGAGCAACAGCCACCTGTCTCCTGTGTCAGTACACTGCATCAGCAATAGTGTGGCCAGCAGGAGCAGGGAAGTCATTCTGCCCTGTGCTCAGCACTGGTTAGGCCACACCTGGAGTCCTGTGTCCAGTTCTGGGCTCCTCAGTTCAAGAAGGACATTGAGACTCTTGAATGTGTCCAGAGAAGGGCAACAAGGCTGGGGAGGGGTCTGGAGCACAGCCCTGTAAGGAGAGGCTGAGGGAGCTGGGGTTGCTCAGCCTGGAGAAGAGGAGGCTCAGGGGAGACCTTCTTGCTTTCTACAACTGCCTGAAGGGAGGCTGTAGCCAGGTGGGGGTTGGTCTCTTCTCCCAGGCAAGCAGCACCAGAACAAGAGGACACAGTCTCAAGCTGTGCCAGGGGAGGTTTAGGCTGAAGGTGAGGAGGAAGTTCTTCCCAGAAAGAGAGATTGGCCATTGGGATGTGCTGCCCAGGGAGGTGGTGGAGTCACTGTCCCTGGAGGTGTTCAAAAAGGGATTGGATGTGGCACTTGAAGCCATGGTTTAGTTGTCAGGAGGTGCTGGGTGACAGGTTGGACCCTGAGGTCTTTTTCCAACCGTGCTGATTCTGTGATTCTGTAACTGCTCCACTGTGAATGGGCAAAGCCTCCCTCAGAAAATCTTTTTGTGTGTGATGCAATGTTCCCCTTACCTATCAGTCCCCCTTGCACATGGTAGCAGGTCTTATGCATCTTCCCCATGAATAACTCCAGTCCAATGATGGCATAGATGATAATGACAAACAGCACCAGCAGGGCAATATGCAACAAAGGGACCATGGCCTTGATAATTGAATTTAAAACCACCTGGAGACCTGCAGAGAGAACAAAAAGAAGCACTTATCAGTGAGAGAATAAAGTTTAGAGAAGCCATCAGCTGCACCATAATACATTGGTTTTGTTGCATTCATCCTCACCTGAACTGATCTGGATGATGTAAAGAAGTACATGTACAGACCACCTCTCTCCAGAAGGTGCACAGAATGGTTTGGGTTGTAAAGAACCTTAAAGATCATCCAGTTCTAAACACCTTCCATTAGCACAGGTTGCTAAGGCCTCATCCAGCCTGGACTTGAACACCTCCAGGGAGGGGGCATCCACAAGCTCCTTGGGCAACCTGTGTGTCTCACCACCCTCACCGCAAAGAATTTCTTTCTTATCTCCAGTCTCAATCTGCCCTCAGCGGTGCACAAATGAACCACCACAGCCTGCATCAGAGGCTGAAGTGGAACAGCCATTACTTTACCACCACCCTGCAGAGGGAACACATAACCTATCTTCTCTGTTCTTGAAAACCAGACCTAAGGTCTTTCCCAGGCAGTACTGAAGAGAGTTAAAGCATGGGCAGACAAAAGAACAACTGGAACTGAAGCAGGACAAGAACAGTGAGACATGCAAGAGGGCAAACGCTGGGGTACCACAGAGCTGCACCCCTGAGCATGGGGGGAAATGGCAGACTGAAGTCATGTCCCTACTCTGATTACAGATTCTTCCAGAGGTCGTTCTGGTCTCAGGCAGAGCCTGGGGACCATCAAACATATCCTGACGGAGTCTGAACTGAGGCGGAGTTAGAACCAGCAGTGCTGGTTTTGCCCCAGGATTCGGTGCTCACTCCGTGATCCAGGTTGTCCAGGTCCCTGAGGAAGGTATGAGCAAAGTGTTATTACATGGCTGCTGTTAAGGCAGACTGGTAGAAGCTCTAAGGTGAGCAAGCCAAGCATTTCCAGAGTGGGCCAAGGAAGGTGACTTGTAGCTGAGTTTGCTAAACCACTGACCAGCTGTAGCTTAAGATTCAGCTGGCTCGAGCTGCAGGTTCCTGGGCTTCTGCCTCCTGTTTCTCATTTGCAAACCCAGAATAACAAAGCCAGCCTCATGAGCCTTTAGTAAGGATTGGTATTTACAAAGCTTTTCAAGTTCTTATCACTGGTGGCAGTGATGGCAACCACTGGCATGGGCAAATCATTAAAGTATTAGAGGCCTCTAGAACTCTGCAGCCTGCGAGTAGCCAGATCAGAACAATTGCCAGCTGATGGCTTTGCAGTGACTGAGAGGCAGCAGCCATGAATGTCTCTGGCAAATGCTGCCAGCTCCTCAGCACAGCTGATACTGGCTGGGGTTATTCTTTATGTTATTAAATGTGATTGATGGGTTGTTAAATGTCTGCCATACATCTGCCCAGAGACTTGGGGACAACTGTTAACTTCTCAAATCTATCAGCTGAGATTTTCCCTTTTCATTACTTTCTGAAAGCTAATTTAAATGCTTTCTAATAAGGATGACACCTCTTTTGACAAGCACTTTCACTCCCAGGCAATTCACAGCTAAGGCTCAAACTTTGCATTTGCTCCCCTGCCACAATGGAACATAGTGGTAGCAATCAA
>JAAWVA010000038.1:7666200-7701039 GCA_015227895.2 Colaptes auratus | reverse complement strand
CCCCAAGAGCCACCAAATCTCTGCCTGCTCCACCCTTGGCCCCGAGAGCCACCTCAGCCCCGACCCTCTCTCAGGCAGTAGAGCAGAAGAGGCCAGGTCGCACTTTTTCAGGCACAGGTCACTCTGGGGCAGGTGAAGTGCTTGCAGGCCTTCTCTCATGCCTGGGATGAGTACATGCAGTCCTGGGCTCAGCCAGGCAGGGTGGGAACAGCAGCACTGAGCTGCCCCTTCGCCGCCCGCCGCTCTCTGTCCTCTTCAGGCGCCGCTGGGCTCCCTATTTGCAGAAGCAATTCAGCCTCTGGAGATGCTAACACATTATGCTCCAATTTCTCCTTGGAGCCTCCCTAATCCCTGCTCCTTATCCTTCCAATCTCATTTTCCAGCCAGGAATGTCTAGCCAAAACAGCAACCAGCCTGGGTCTTCCTCTTGTCTTCAGCCAAAGCCCTAAGCCCTCGGGACCCCAGAGCAGGGGAGGGGGGGGGAAGAGATGAGAAGGAATTAGCCCTTCCAAAAAAGATAAATCAACCTGGAACTGATAGGACTTGGATGCAACCCCTCCAGCTGGGGTGACCAGAGCCTTGACAGTTGAAACCACCCCAGCCCTGTCGTTTATTAAACTGAAATAAGCCGGAGCAGGTGGTTGGTGCCCAGCCCCTCCTGCAGCACCCAGGGAAGGGTCAGACCCCTCTGACATCCTTCAGATACACACCCACCCCACCCCCAAACGCAGACAGGGCCTCAGAGGTGACTCCTTGCTTCTTCCAGTCACCCTCAGATGAAAGACCCCCCCCCAAAGAATCCAAAAAGGCAATTTCTAGACCGTAACCAGGCCCCCTCAGGTCTCCCTGCTCACTTTTTACCCCTCCCCAGGCTTGGTTTCCCCCCCTAAGGAAACCCAACACTAAGTGACTGAGATTTAGTGCAAACCCAACAGATACCTGATCCAGTTCCAGGGCTGCCACCAGCTCCAGGCCCTTGTTGACTTGAACTGGAGACTAAGGACAAGCTCAAGGCGGGATTTTTGTCCCATTGCTGTCATTTTTGGGCCCCTTTTTAAGCCTGCAGTCTCTCCCTCGGGCATCTGGCCCTGGCACATGGGACCCAAGGGGTAATTAACCCTTGCAGGCACACCACCTGCAACCCCAGGTTGGATTAAGGGCTGGAAATCAGGACTTCAATTGGATGTAAGGCAAGGGCAGCCCTTTGGGTGGCTCTCATGCCCCAGGGTGGATTTATCCTCAGGGGCTGAAGTTCACCAAGCTCAACAAAAGCCATCCAGAAGCTCCGCTTCAGGGCTGCCCCAGCACCTAATTAGCTTAATGGGGCACTTAAACGTTGGCTGCGAGGCAGCAGAGGGAGATCTCTGCCTGGCACAGCAGCCCAGCTCTGCCCCTGGCATCTGTCAGGCGACCCAGAGACCATTATCCTCTTGCCTTGCACCTCTCCCTACCCATGGGCAGCTTCATGCTTCACCAGTTTTACCCCCAGGAGCAGCTCTGAGCCCGGCAGGAGGGGTAAAAGCAAAGAGATGGAGGCAGAGGGAGCTAAGGACGAAGCCCCCAGCCATTTCTCTTTCTCCAGGGCCCTGATTTTGGCTATGTGAGCAGAGAGCCTCTCTTTGAAGCCATCACCAGCCTGGACTCCTTTGGCAACCTGGAGGTCAGCCCTCCTGTGACCGTGGCAGGGAAGGAGTATCCCTGGGAAGGATCATCATTGGCAGCAGCTTCCCCACGTAAGAGATTCACAAAGTTTGGGGGCAGAGGAGCAGGAGTGCCCCCTAACATCATCCAAATGATGTTAATGAGCTTCATCAGCCACTCCTTGAGCCTCTGCACCCCTGGGCCTCCTCGGGGGGGGTGAACCCAACCCCAGCGCTCAGCCTTTGCCTTCCAGCTTTGCCCTTTTCCTCCTTTCCTTCGCCTCGGCAGCAGTTTCTGCGCAGCCACCTCTTGCTGCAGGGATCTTCCTTCCCCTTTATTCCCTCTCTTTGCCCCCCCAGGTCTGCAGGGAGGAGGATGACCAGAGTGGTGAGGGATTTCCTCTACGCCCAGCAAGTGCAGGCTCCCGTGGAGCTCTACTCGGACTGGCTGGCCGTGGGCCACGTCGATGAGTTCGTCACTTTCGTGCCCACCTCCGATGCAAAGGTACCCCCAAAGCCCTGAGGCTCCCCCTTCTGAGGTCCAGCTGCAGCAGGGAAGTCCTTCTGCCCCTGTGCTCAGCACTGCTGAGGCCACACCTTGAGTCCTGTGTCCAGTCCTGGGCTCCTCAGCTTAGGAAAGCTGTTGAGCTGCTGGAAGGTGTCCAGAGAAGGGCAAGAAAGCTGGGGAGGGGTCTGGAGCACAGCCCTGGGAGGAGAGGCTGAGGGAGCTGGGCTTGCTTAGCCTGGAGAAACAGGAGGCTCAGAGGAGGACCTTCTTGCTCTCTGCAAATCCCGCAGGGAGGTTGGAGCAAAGGTGGGTTGGGCTCTTCTGCCAGACAGGCAGCCAGCAGCAGAACAGAGGACACCAGTCTCAAGCTGTGCCAGGGAGGTTTAGGCTGGAGGTGAGGAAGAAATTCTTCCAGCAAAGAGAGATGGCCCTTGGGATGTGCTGCCCAGGGAGGTGGTGGAGTCCCATCCCTGGAGGTGTTAGGCAGAGCCTGGCTGAGGCCCTTGGTGCCATGGTTGAGTTGATCAGATGGTGTGCTGGGTGAGAGGTTGGACTGGATGATCTCAGAGGTTTTTCCAACCTTACTGATTCAATGATCTCAAAACCTGCCTGGATCGTGTTCCTGTGCCCTGCTTTGGCAGGGGGGTTGGACTGGATGATGGCCTCTGAGTGTCCCTTCCAGCCCCTACCATTCTGTGATGCCATGAAAAGGTTCCTGTAAAGGCAGCCTAAAAAAGAGACCTGAAGCTCCCATGGGGCTGCCCAAGGCTCACAGCTGCTCAGCATCTCCCAGAGGTTCTCTTTCCTCCCTCCTGGGTTTCATAGCTTCTGAAATAAGACTTTCCCTGCTCCCCCAAGGTAACCAACCTTGACCTGGTTGGGTCAGCACAGGGTATTCATGGACTTACACCACCCCCCAAACCCTCCATGCAGTGCTTCTGCCCTTCCCAGGCCTGTGCTAAACCCCCATGAGAGAGACCTTCAAGCAACCACCAGTGACCCACCAAGGAGAAAACTTCTGCTGGTGGGGGGCAAGCCAGGACACACATGGGGCTTAGACCCTACCAATTCTCATAGCCCATGGGATCAGCTTAGCTGGGATTGTTGGCTCACAGCCTGATGATTCACTTGCTCCATCCCCTCCCACACTGCACTGCCAGCCCAGAAACAAAAAATACCAACCCAGGCAGCAGGGACACCACTCAGGCACCAGCTCAGCTCATCCACACCTCCAGCAAATGCCCTCCCAGGCTTTATGAACCCTTCCTGGGATAAGTAGAATGGTGCCCAGCTGCAGCCAGGCTCCTATTTTCCTCCCTGCCCCAAAGAATCACAGAATTTGGGGCATTGGAAAAGACCTTTAGGCTCATCCAGTCCAACCCTTAACCCAGCCCTGCTCAGGGCACCACTAAACCATGGCCCTCAGCACCACCTCTCCAGGGCTCTGAACCCCCTCCAGGGATGGGGACTGCACCACTGCCCTGGGCAGCCTGGGCCAGGCCTGGACAACCCTGAAGGGGAAGAAATTGTTCCTCATGGCCAACCTAAACCTCCCCTGGGGCAACTTGAGGCTGTTTCCTCTTGTCCTGCCCTTCAGCAGCAGCTTAGCCCCTTGGGGGCAGCTTGGTGGCTATCTGCCAGCAGCATAAATCACCAACTCTCCCTTGGCTACATCCCTCAGGACTGCATCTAAAAAGTAAACCCAGAAACACTGGAGAACAGCAAGAATGGCTGGGTTTAAGAGGTTAAGCTCAGCTTACTTGGGGGGAAAATATAGCCCTTGAGAGGTACCCCCCAAGGCTTGAGAAAAGTCTTTGTGGGTGACTCTGCTCCACTCTGCTGAGACCACAGCGGAGCACTGTGGCCAGTTCTGGATCCTCTGTGAGGAAGGGCTCTGGAGGGGCTGGAAGGTGTCCAGAGCAGGGCCCCGAGGGAGGAGCAGAGGCTGGAGCTGCTCTGCTGTGAGGACAGCCTGAGGGAGTTGGGGTTTGTCAGGCTGGAGAGGAGAAGGCTCTGAGGAGACCTCATTGTGGCCTTCCAGGAGCTGCAGGGGGCTCCAAGCAAGCTGGGGAGGGACTTCTGAGGGTGTCAGGGAGGGATAGGACTGGGGGGGGTGGAAACAAACTAGAAGTGGGGAGATTGAGATTGGATGTGAGGAAGAATCAGAGAATCAATAAGGTTGGAAAAAAACTCAGAGCTCAGCAAGTCCACCTGTCACCAAGACCTCCTGACAACTAAACCATGGCTCCAGGTGCCACATCCAATCCTCTTGAACAACCTCCAGGGATGGGGACTCCACCACCTCCCTGGGCAGCACATCCCAATGGCTAATGACTCTTTCTGGGAGAACTTTCTCCTCACCGCGAGTCTAACTTCCTCTGGCACAGCTTGAGACTGTGTCCTCTTGTTTGGGGCTGGGTGCCTGCCTGGGAGAAGAAGAGAACCAACCCATCTGGCTACAACCTCCCTTCAGGGAGTTGTAGACAGCAATAAGAAGTTCTTCCCCATGGGGATGATGAGACACTGGCACAGGTGCCAGGGAGGTGGTGGCAGCCTACTGCCTGGAGGTGTTTGCAGCCAGGCTGGAGGTGGCTGTGAGCAACTGCTGGGGGTGTGAGGTGTCCTGCCCATGGCAGGGGTTGGAGCTGGCTGAGCCTTGAGCTCCCTTCCAACCTGAGAGTTCTCTGATTCTATGAGTGATGCTTTTTGTCTAAACCCTTGTAGAGGTGTTGTGAAGCTGCACCTGAGGGGGGGTGTGGGAAGCAGGCTGGCAGCCTTGGCAGGCTCCAGGCAGAGAGGGACCTGGGGGTACTGGTTGATTGTAGGCTGAACATGAGCCAGCAGTGTGCCCAGGCAGCAAAGAAGGCCAATGGCATCCTGGCCTGCATCAGGAAGAGTGTGGCCAGCAGGAGCAGGGAGGTCATTCTGCCCCTGGACACTGCACTGCTTAGGCCACACCTGGAGTCCTGTGTCCAGTTCTGGGCCCCTCAGGTTAGGAAGGAGGTTGAGCTGCTGGAAGGTGTCCAGAGAAGGGCAACAAAGTTGGTGAGGGGTTTGGAACACAGCCCTGTGAGGAGAGGCTGAGGGAGCTGGGCTTGCTTAGCCTGCAGAAGAGGAGGCTCAGGGGAGACCTTCTTGCTCTCTGCAACTCCCTGAAGGGAGGTTGGAGCCAGGCAGAGGTTGGTCTCTTCTCCCAGGCAGCCAGTACCAGAACAAGAGGACACAGTCTCAGGCTGCACCAGGGCAGGTTTAGACTGGATGTTAGGAGGAAGTTCTATACCGAGAGAATGATTGCCCATTGGAATGTGCTGCCCAGGGAGGTGGTGGAGTCACCTTCATTGGAGGTGTTCAGGAAGAGGCTTGATGGGGTGCTTGGTGCCATGGGTTAGTTGTTTAGGTGGGTTGGGTTGGATGGATTGGATTGGATTGGATTGGATTGGATTGGATTGGATTGGATTGGATTGGATTGAGGTGGGTTGGATTGGTTGATGGGTTGGGCGCGATGATCTTGAAGGTCTCTTCCAACCTGGTGGTGTATTGTATTGTATTGTATTGTATTGTATTGTATTGCATTGCATTGCATTGCATTGCATTGCATTGCATTGCATTGCATTGTATGACCCTTGAGGTCCCTTCCAGCCCTGACTGTTCTGTGACTCTGTGCCTCTCCCCTCCCCCCGCAGCGGTTCCGGATGCTGCTGGCCAGCCCTGCAGCTGCTACAAGCTCTTTCGGGAGAAGCAGAAGGAAGGCCAGGGGGAGGCCACCATGTTCAAAGGCAAGGGGGCAGGGGGGAGGCTGCGGGCAGGCTCTGCCGTCAGCGCAGGCAGCCGGCCCGAAGGCGGCAGCGCCCGGGGGCTGTGCGGGCACCGGGGGGCCGTGGGGACCTGCGCACACCCAGCTGTCCTTCACAGCTGGCAAGCAGGGTGGCTGCCCACCATACCCAGCCCCCTCCAGCCCTATTCTGGGAAAGTGAGTGGGATGGGAGGGATAAAGGTCTCTGCGTGGAGGGGATGCTTGCTTGGTGGGAAGGAGGAGCGATGGGAATGCAGGCAGAGCTCTGTGGCATGGAGTGGGACAGCCAAAGGCTTTCACCTGCCCTCAACTCAGCACCATTCTTCTTCTCCCTTGTGGTGGGTTGAAATCACTCCCCAGTCCAGTTCTGGGCTCCTCAGGTTAGGAAAGCTGTTGAGCTGCTGGAAGGTGTCCAGAGAAGGGCAACAAGGCTGGGGAGGGGTCTGGAGCACAGCCCTGGGAGGAGAGGCTGAGGGAGCTGGGCTTGCTTAGCTGCAGAAGAGGAGGCTCAGGGGAGACCTTCTTGCTCTCTGCAACTCCCTGCAGGGAGGTTGGAGCCAGGTGGGGGTTGGGCTCTTCTCCCAGGCAGGCACCCAGCCCCAGAACAAGAGGACACAGTCTCAAGCTGTGCCAGGGGAGGTTTAGGCTGGATGTTAGGAAGAAGTTCTTCCCAGCAAGAGAGATTGGCCCTTGGGATGTGCTGCCCAGGCAGGTGGTGGAGTCCCCATCCCTGGAGGTGTTTAGGCAGAGCCTGGATGAGGCCCTTGGTGCCATGGTTGAGTTGATCAGATGGTGTTGGGTGATAGGTTGGACTGGATGATCTCAAAGCTCTCTTCCAACCTGGTTTATTCTATTCTATTCTATTCTATTCTATTCTATTCTATTCTATTCTATTCTATTCTATTCTATTCTATTCCATTCCATTCCATTCCATTCCATTCCATTCAATTTTATTCCATCCTTTTCTATTCTATTCTATTCTCATTTGGGAGGAGGGGAGGTTGTGGGGTGTAACTTCAAAAGGCAAAGTTCCCACACCTCACTCTGTTAGTTATCAGCCCAGTGGCATTAGTTAGTCCTTACCCACTGTTTTCCCCTTCAACACCCACTGGTAATTAACTCATTCCCATGCTACCACTCTCTGCTCAAGGTCTCTGGAAGATTCCCTAAGCACCAGCCTAAAACTGCCACATCCCCACAGCAGTGACCTTTTGCTTGCCAGTGTGGGCCTCCTCTCACTGTGTGTTTGGGACAGCCACAAGAGGGGGGAGGGAAGGTCTCCACACCTCCATGACTCCCTCTGGGTCCCTGGGATGTCCCTGAAGAAGGGCTGACCTCCATGGAGGTGGCAGCTGTGGGCTTTATGGAGCTGAGTGGAGAAATTCAGCAGGCAGTGATAGCTGTGGGCAGGAGGATGGATGAGAGACTCTTTCCAACTCTCTTTCCCATGGGCAGAGTTTTCCTTCCTGCCCAGTTCCCCAATAAACCACGACCTGGGCCTCCCAGCAGCCTGAGCCCCAAGGCAGTGGTTTGAAATGAGAGGAGAGCAGGTTTAGACTGGAGGTTAGGAATAAGAGTGCTGTGAGGGTGCTGGAACGCTGCAAGTGGTTGCCCAGGGAGGTAGTTGAGGCTCCATCTCTGGAGATATTCAAGGCTCTGAGCAACCTGATCTAGTGGAGGATGTCCCTGCTGACCGCAAGGGGGTTGGCCTAGAGACCTTTGGAGGTCCCTTCCAACCCAAACCATTCCAGGATTCCAGGCCATTGGGATCTGGGGGCCTCTATTCCCATCTCTGTTCCACGTTTTCAGCTGGGATCCTGGCAGCACTGCTTGATTTTTGACAAGGCTTTGCATCTGCAGGCTACACAGGGACGGACACCAAGCGAGTCACCATCAACAAAGTCCTTTCCAACGACCTCCTGGTGCAGCAGAACCAATATGTGCAGGTAACTACCAAGAGGACTGCTGATAATTGACACTTCTTCCAGTAACTGCCCCAGAGTGGGGCTAAACCTTCAGGGAGTTGTTGGATTCTGACTCTTCTCTGGTATGAGATGCTGTTGGGGACCATGTCCACCTGCATCCCCCACCCCCTGCAACCTGCTCTGCCCCAGCCTTGAGGTTTTCAAAGCCAGGTTGGTGTGAGCTGCTTCTGGGGACCATGCCCACCTGCATCCCTCCTCCTCAACCTGCTCTTCCCCATCCCTCCAGGTGCTCAAGGCCAGGCTGGATGGGGCCTTGAGCAAGCTGGGCTGGTGGGAGGGGTCCCTGCCCAGGGCAGGGGGGTGGAATTGGCTGATCCCTGAGGTCTCTTCCAACCCAACCCATTCTAGGGTTCTATCACTTGGGCCAGGAAGAGCTCTGGGAGGGAAAGTCCTTCTCAAATGCCACATCAAGCTTAGGAATTCTTCAGCTGCCTGCTCAGCCATGGGCAGCACACTTCCAGGCCTCCTGCAGGGTTTGGCAGCAGGATAAAGACAATGAAAATTGGTGAGAGCCCAACCCAGGCCATGAGGAGGGAATGTCCTGCTGGGGGCAGCCAGGATGGGAGAGAAGAGCTGGAGGCTGAAGGGGGGAAGCCATCAGGAAGCCATTGAGTTGGCTTTGCCATCAGCATTTTCCTGGAGCTGTTTGGTCTAGAATCATAGAGTCATGGAATTGTCAGGAGTGGAAGGGACTCAGGGATCAGCCAGTTAAACCCCTGCCATGGGCAGGGACACCTCACACTAGCACAGGTTGCTCAAGGCCCATCCAACCTGGTCTTGAACACCTGGAGGGATCATAGTATCATAGTATCAGTCAGGGTTGGAAGGGACCACAAGGATCAACTTCCTCCTCCCCTCCAGCCTGAATCTCCCCACCTCCAGCTTCATTCCATTCCCCCCAGTCCTATCACTCCCTGAGATCCTGAGCAGTCCCTCCCCAGCCTTCCTGTAGGCCCCCTTCAGATACTGGAAGAGCAGGTTGAGGAAGAGGGATGCAGGTGGGCATGGTCCCCAGAAGCAGCTCACACCAACCTGGCTTTGAAAACCTCCAAGGATGGAGAGGAGCAGCTGGAGGGGGTGGGGGAGCAGGTGAGCATGGGCCCCAGCTCTGGGCTGGCGTTGGGTGCTGAGGACCAGCCCAAACCCTTCTGTGATGCTCTGGTCCCCTCCAGCGCTGCATCGACTGGAACAGGGACGTCCTCAAGAAGGAGCTGGGGCTGACAGAGGAGGACATCATCGACCTGCCAGCCCTCTTCAAGCTGGACAAGCAGGGCAAAGCTGTGCCATACTTCCCCAACATGGTGAGGGTGCTCCCTGCTCCTTGAGCCCCCCTTCTAAAACCAGCTCCTTCAGCCAGGATGAGTCCCCAAAGCTGTCCCACAGGGGAAAAAAAAGCAGCACAATATTTCCAGCTGCCAGGCACGGCAAACCTCTCCAGCCCAGCCTGGACAAGCCCAGCTCTGCCAGGACTTTGCTTGCTGTGGGGTTAACCTATACAGTTTTGAGGTGGCAACCTGTCAAAGTGGTGAAACTGGAAGGTGTGGGGAATGTTTTACTGATGGAAAGTGACCAAGGGACCTGGGGGTGTTGAGGCTGGAGAAAAGGAGGCTGAGGAGAGAGCTTCTGGCTCTCTACAACTCCCTGACAGGAGGTTGGAGTGAGGTGGGTTTGGTCTCTTCTCCCCAAGGAACAAGGGACAGGACAAGAGGAAATGGCCTCAAGTTGCCCAATGAGCTTTAGGTGAACATGAGGAAGAATTTCTTCCCCTTGAGGCTTGTCCAGGCCTGGCCCAGGGAGTGGTGCAGTCCCCATCCATGGAGGGGTTTCCAAGCTGTGGAGAAGTGGTGCTGAGGGCCATGGCTTGGTGGTGGCCTGGCAGTGCTGGGGGAAGGGTTGGACTCCACGCTCTTAAAGGCCTCTTCCAACCCAAACAATTCTGTGATTATGTAAGAAAGGGGAAGGTGATGCTGGATTTGGAGGTGTGGGGGGAGGTGGCTGTGAAAAGCAGCCATCACTGGAGATGTTTAGGAAGAGACTGGATGGGGTGCTTGGTGCCATGGTGTAGTTGATTAGATGGTGTTGGGTGATAGGTTGGACTTGATGATCTCAAAGGTCTCTTCCAACCTGGTTAACTCTAACTCTTAACTCTAACTCTTAACTCTAACTCTTAACTCTAACTCTTAACTCTAATACCAATGCAGCATTTTGGACTGAGGCTGCTGAAGAAGGTTGATATCACAATATCACAGTGTCCCAGTACATTAGAGGTTGGAATGGACCTCCAGAGATCATAGTATCAGTCAGGGTTGGAAGGGACCACAAGGATCAGCCAGTTCCAACCCCCCCTGCCACAGGCAGGGACACCCCACACTAGAGCAGCCTGGCCAGAGCCTCATCCAGCCTGGGCTGAAACACCTCCAGGGACAGGGCCTCAACCACCTCCCTGCACAACCCATTCCAGGGCTTCACCACTCTCATGGGGAAGAACTTCCTCCTCACCTCCAGCCTGAATCTCCCCACCTCCAGCTTCATCCCATTCCCCCTAGTCCTATCACTACCTCATAGCCTGAGCAGTCCCTCCCCAGCCTTCCTGCAGCTCCCTTCAGATCCTGGAAGGCCACAATGAGGTTCCCTGGGAGCCTTCTCTTCTCCAGCCTGAACAGCCCCAACTCCCTCAGTCTGTCCTCACAGCAGAGCAGCTCCAGCCCTCTGCTCATCCTCGTGGCCCTGCTCTGGACACCTTCCAGCCCCTCCAGATCCCTCTTGTCATAGGGGCTCCAGAACTGGAGGCAGTACTCCAGGTGGGGTCTCCCCAGAGCTGAGCAGAGGGGGAGAATCCCCTCCCTTGCCCTGCTGGCCACACTTCTGCTGCAGCCCAGGCTCTGCTTGGCTTTCGGGCTGCAAGTGCACCCTGAGAGCTCCTGGGGAGCTTCTCATTGGGTCAAACCCCCCTGCCAGAGCAGGACCAGCCAGGGTACCCTGCAGGGAACGCATCCAGGCAGGTTTTGAATGTCTCCAGAGCAGGAGACTCCACAACCTCCCTGGGCAGCCTGCTCCAGGGCTCCATCCCCCTCCCTGTGAAGAAGTTTCTCCTCATGCCGAGGTGAAACCTGCTCTGCTCAAGCTTGACCCTGCCGTTCCTTGGCTTGTTCTTTCCCTTGGACTTCACCCAGCCCAACGCCGTTGCCCTCCTCCGTCTCACCCCCGCAGGTCACCATGATCATCCTGGCCAAGCACTTGGGCATCCCCAAACCCTTTGGCCCCGTGACGGGGGGCGAGTGCTGCCTGGAGCGCAGGACCCGCTCCCTGCTGGAGCCCCTGGGCCTGCGCTGCCGCTTCCTGGAGGAGGTGGCCTCCTACCACGGCAGCCTGGGCGAGGTTCGCTGCGGCACCAACGTCCACCGGCAGCTTCGCCTCAAGTGGTGGCACGTCACGCCCTAGGGGGGCCGCCGCCCCCCCCAGAGGCTTTCCCAGCGTGTGTGTGGCTTGTGATTCAGTCAATAAACCAATCTGCTGTGAGGAGAGTGGGGGAGGGATGGAAATAATGAAGAGGGATCCGCGGGAGAGTAAAGGGAGGGGACGGGGCTGCCACGTTGGCCCGCCCGGGATTGGGGCGGGCTGGGAGGGTCTGGGCACCTGCCCCGGGACAAGAGTGTGGCTGGGAGTTAAGGGAGGGACACAGTGGCCTGTGGCGTGGCCAGTAAGGTGGGATACAGGCATCCTGGCCCCACAATTTAGGCTTGATCATAGAATCATTAGGGCTGGAAGGGAGCTCAAGGCTCAGCCAGCTCCAACCCCCCCTGCCATGGGCAGGGACACCTCACACCACAGCAGGTTGCTCACAGCCACCTCCAGCCTGGCTGCAAACACCTCCAGGGATGAGGCTGCCACCACCTCCCTGGGCAGCCTGTGCCAGGCTCTCACCACCCTCACGGGGAACAACTTCTTCCTCACAGCAATCTCAATCTACCCCTTTCCAGTTTTTGCTCATCCCCAGCAAAGCCTGGAGGAGGTACCTAGTGACAGTGGCAGTGAGTGCAGCCTCAGCAAGGTTGTGATGACCCCAAGCTGTGTGGTGCAGCAGACAGCTGGAGGGAAGGATCCATCCAGAGGGAGCTGGGCAGGCTGGAGAGGTGGGCACAAGCCAACCTCAGGAGTTCAACAAGACCAAGGGGGTCCTGCAGCTGGGTGGAGGCAACCCCAGGCACAAATGCAGGCTGGGCAGGGACTGGCTGGGGGAGCAGCCCTGAGGAGAGAGCCTTGGGGGTGCTGGGGGAGGAGAAGCTCCCCAGGAGCTCTCAGGGTGCACTTGCAGCCCGGAAAGCCAATCAGAGCCTGGGCTGCAGCAGGAGAAGTGTGGCCAGCAGGGCAAGGGAGGGGATTCTCCCCCTCTGCTCAGCCCTGGGGAGACCCCACCTGGAGTACTGCCTCCAGGTCTGGAGCCCTATGACAAGAGGGATCTGGAGGTGCTGGAAGGTGTCCAGAGCAGGGCCAGGAGGAGGAGCAGAGGGCTGGAGCTGCTCTGCTGTGAGGACAGACTGAAGGAGTTGGGGCTGTGCAGTCTGGAGAAGAGAAGGCTCCCAGGTGACCTCATTGTGGCCTTCCAGGATCTGCAGGGGGCGGCTACAGGAAGGCTGGGGAGGGACACTTTTCAGGCTATGAGGGAGTGAGGAATAGGGGAATGGACTGAAGCTGGAGGTGGGGAGATTCAGGCTGGAGGGGAGGAGGAAGTTCTTCCCCATGAGGGTGGTGAGGCCCTGGAATGGGTTGTGCAGGGAGGTGGTTGAGGCCCTGTCCCTGGAGGTGTTTCAGCCCAGCTGGATGAGGCTGTGGCCAGGTGCTCTAGTGTGGGGGTGCCCTGCCCATGGCAGGGGGGTTGGAACTGGCTGATCCCTGTGGTCCCTTCCAACCCTGACTGAAACTATGAAAACTATGAAACTAGTGCCATGGTCTGGTTGATCAGTTAGGGTTGGATGATTGGTTGGAGTTGATGATCTTGGAGGTCTCTTCCAAGCTGGTTGCTTCTGCAATTCATGCATGAGGCTGGGGATGAGGCTGTGTGTGCCCTGGTGGGCTTCTTGCATCAGCAATGCTGTGCCCAGCAGGGCTCAGCCAGGAGTTGTCCTCCAGCACTGGGCACTGCTGAGGCCACAGCTTGAATCTTGGGATCAGTTTTGGGCTCCTCACTCCAAGAAGGACATTGAGAGGCTGGAGCAGGTCCAGAGAAGGGCAAGGAAGCTGAGGAAGGGTCTGGAGAGCAGGGCTGGGGAGGAGCAGCTGAGGGACTTGGGGGTGTTGAGCCTGGAGGAGGCTGAGGAGAGACCTTCTGGCTCTCTACAGCTCCCTGAAAGGAGGCTTGAGCCAGGTTACAGTCTCACAGTATCACCAAGGTTGGAAGAGACCTCAAAGATCATCGAGTCCAACCTGTCACGACTAGACCATGGCACCAAGTGCCACATCCAATCCCCTCTTGAACACCTCCAGGGATGGGGACTCCACCACCTCCCTGGGCAGCACATTCCAAAGGCTAACAACTCTCTCGGTGAAGAACTTTCTCCTCACCTCCAGCCTAAACTTCCCCTGGCACAGCTTGAGACTGTGTCCTCTTGTTCTGGTGCTGGTTGCTAGAGAGAAGCAGCCAACCCCTTCCTGGCTACAACCTCCCTTCAGGTAGTTGCAGAGAGCAATGAGGTCTCCCCTGAGCCTCCTCTTCTGCAGGCTAAACAACCCCAGCTCCCTCAGCCTCTCTCCTCACGGGCTGCTGTGCTCAAGGCCTCTCCCCAGCCTGTTGCCCTTCTCTGGACACCTTCAAGTCTCTCAATGTCCTTCTGAAACTGAGGGGCCCAGAACTGGACACAGGACTCAAGGTGTGGCCTAAGCAGTGCTGAGCACAGGGCACAATGACCTCCCTGCTCCTGCTGGCCACACTCTTCCCTGATGCAGGCCAGGATGCCCTTGGCCTTCTTGGGCACCTGGGCACACTGCTGGCTCATGTTCAGGCAGCTGTCAATCAGCACCCCCAGGTCCCTCTCTGTTTGGCAGCTCTCAGCCACTCCAACCCCAGCCTGCAGCACTGCCTGGGGTTGCTGTGGCCCAAGTGCAGCCCCTGGCACTTGGACTTGCTGAATGCCATCCTGTTGGCCTCTGCCCATCTGTCCAGCCTGGCAAGGTCCCTCTGCAGAGCCCTTCTTCGCTCTAACTGACCAACATCTGCTCCCAGCTTGGTGTCATCTGCACATTTGCTGCTGACTCTCTCAATCCTCTCATCCAGATCATCAATGAAGCCATCAAAGAGGATGGGGCCCAGCACTGATCCCTGGGGGGCACCACTGGTGCCTGGCTGCCAGCTGGCTGTGGCACCATTCCCCACCACTCTCTGGGCTCAGCCTCCAGGCCAGTTCCTCACCCAGCTCAGAGTGCTGCTGTCCCAGCCAGGGGCTGACAGCTTGGCCAGGTTGGTCTCTTCTCCCGGGGAACAAGTGACAGGACAAGAACAGATGCCCTCAAGTTGCCCCAGGCGAGGGTTAGGACATTAAAAGAAACTTCTTCACTGGAAGGGTTCTGGCACAGGCTGCCCAGGGAGGGAGTTGAATCCCCATCACTGGGGGGGTTTCAAAGCCGCAGAGGTGTGGTGCTGGGGGGCAGGGTTTAGCCGCAGCCTTGCCAGAGTTAGAGAACGCTCGGACTCCAGGATCTCCAAGGTCTTTTGCAAGCAAAACGAGCGCACGGCTCCAGCCTACACCCCTGCCTTGCGCCGCAAGGCTCGCCACACTCAAGATGGCGCCTCCCTGGCGGCCGCCGCCGCCACTCCCAAGATGGCGGCGCGCAGAGCCCCGGCTGCCGTCGAACCCTTCGAAGCCGCTCTGGGCTCTCCTTCCGCTTCCGGGGCGGGAGTGGGGTCGGAACTGCGCAACGCCAAGATGGCAGCGGCCGTGGTTGGAGTCTCCTTGAGGCGCAATGTCCCTGCGCGGCTCCTGAGGGCCTGTCGGCAGCCGGTGAGCGGCGTGGAACCGCCGTGCCCAGGCAGCCGGACGGGAGGGTCCTCTAGGGAAGGGTTTGAGGAGGAGATAGGGGGCTGGAGAGAGAGTGAGGAGAGCTGAAGTTAAGGGGCTGGTGGGCGGGGGTGGGGTATGTGAGGTGTGGGAATGGGAGAGAGGAGAGGGCGCTGGGGCCGTAGGACAGGGTGAAGAGAGCTCTGGGAGGGAGCAGGAGAGCAGGAGCGTGTGTTAGAAGGGAGATGGGGGACAGGAGAGGGAGCCGGGGGGCTGGAGGGGCCTCTGGGAGGGAGCTGCGAGGCAGGAGCGGGTGCAGGGAGTGTTGAAGGGAATTGGGGGTGCAGGGAGGCGGATGGAGGCCAGAAGGGGGGGTCTGGGGTGTGGTGCAGGTGGGAAGGGTCAGAGGAGGTGTGAGAAGGGGAGGTGGGTTTGATGGGGAGCAAGAGCATGTGTGGGTGGGAAGGGGTCTGGAAGAGATAGAGGGCGAGAGGAAATTGGACCAGGGGAGAGGGCCAGAAAGGGGCTGAGAAGAGATGTGGAAGCAGAGGAAATGGGGATGTGGGGTGACTTTTGATGAGGTGAGCAGAGCCAGGGGGTGTGGAGGGTGCCAGAGCCGCTGGGAGCAGGTGGGATGCAGCAGCAGGGGAGAGATGTGGCTGGGAGCTTCGGCGGGGGCAAGGCTGGGGCAGGGAGAGCCGTGGGGGCCGTGCAGGGAGGCGTCTCTGCGGGCACCACGGCAGCACGGCCGGGCCGGCCTTTGGCGCCGGCGTTACCCGCGGGGGGGAAGGGTCGCCCGAGAGGCTTTGCCCAAAGGCCAGACGTGAAGCCAGGGCTGTGCCCTGCAGCCCTTGCCTGCGAGCAGGTGGCCTGGAGCCACTCTTTTTGCTCGGCCCAGAGCCTCCCGGCAGGAGCTGAGGGCTGCGGTGCTGCTGTCCGGGTGCAGGTGTGTCGGGGAGCGCAGACGGCGGCGGCGGCAGCGCCCCGGATCAAGAAGTTTGCCATCTACAGATGGGATCCTGACAAGCCTGGGGACAAGCCCCACATGCAGACCTACGAAGTGGATTTGAATAAGTGAGTAAGGGCCCCATTAGGCAGCAGCTCTTGCTGGCAGGCAGGTGTGCTGGGGCTGAGCTGGCAAGGGATCAGGGCAGGGTGGTTGAGGTCACCGCCCGAGGCGGCTGCAGGCCGCGGGGGTTGTCAGAGCCGTGGTGGAGGTTGGGCCTCAGCTGTGTGACACAGCATCCTGACCTCAGCACGGCTGGGAGACCTTAGTGACCTGCAAGAAGGGGCCAAGAGGACCCTCAGACAGTTTGCTGACAATACAAAGCTGGGAGGAGTGGCTGACACCCCACCTGCCCCAGGCTCTGTGGCGTTCAGCCAGGCCTGGCCAGGCTGCAGGGTTGGGCAGAGGAAGCTCATGAAGTTCAACCAGGGCAAGGGTAGGATCCTGGCCCTGGGGAGGAACAACCTCCTGCAGCAGGACAGGGGAGAGGTGACCTGCTGGGGAGCAGCTCTGCAGAGGAGGACCTGGGAGTGCTGGGGGACAAGAAGCTGCCCACTGAAGCCGTGGTTTAGTTAGTCAGGAGGTGCTGGGTGATAGGTTGGACTTCATGGTCTCTGAGGTCTTTTCCAGCCTTATTGATTCTGTGAGCCAAGAAGGCCAGTGGTCTCCTGGACTGAATAAAGAAGAGTGTGGCCAGCAGGTGGAGGGATGTTTTCCTCCCCCTCTACTCTGCCTTATCAAGCCTCTATCTGGTCCAGTTCTGGACTGCCCAGTTCAGGAGAGACAGGAAACAGATGGAGAGAGTCCAGGGCAGGCTCTGAAGTTGCTGAGGGGCCTGGAGCAGCTCTGTGAGGAGCAAAGGCTGAGAGCCCTGGGGCTGAGAGCCTGCAGAAGAGAGCACCCCAGAGGGCATCTAAGCAAGAGCTAAAGGAGCTGGGGGGGCAAGAGGCTGGGGCCAGACTCTGCTGAGTGGTGCCCAGGGACAGGCCAAGGGGCAGTGGGCACAAACTGGAGCCCAGGAGGTCCCACCTGAGCAGGAGGAGAAAGTTGTTTGGTGTGAGGGTGCTGAGCCCTGGAGCAGGCTGCCCAGAGAGGTTGTGGAGTCTCCTGGTGTGGAGAGCTCCCAACCCCCCCTGGGCACTGTGCTGCTGGGCAGGCTGCTGTGGGTGCCCTGCTGGAGCAGGGGGGGGGTTGATTGGCTGCTCTGCAGAGATGCCATCCAACCCCCACCATCAGGGACCTGGGGAGATCAATTCCATTTTCAGCTGAAGCAAAACTTACTCTGCCCCTGTAGAATGATTTGCCCTTCCCTCAGTACAGCTGCCCTGAATGCCACTGGCTCAGTAGCTTGCAGCAGTAAAATGGCCACTCTAGGAGGTTTTGCCTGTGTCCCTGAGCTGTGTTGAAGGCTTGAAGGTGTTTGTAGCTTTGATGAGCTTCATCTGTAGGAGCAATTTTGGCACATGGGCCAAAAGGAAACTGTTTCACACAGAATTGGCAGTCCCAGAAGTGGAAGATGAGCCAGGAGCTGGATCAGCTCTTAGTTTCCTTCACAAGTTCATCTTAAATCTTAGGATGGGTTGGGTTGGAAGGGACCTCAAAGCTCATCCAGTTCCAACCCCCCTGCCATGGGCAGGGACACCTCCCACCAGCACAGGCTGCTCCAGGCCTCATCCTGCCTGGCCTTCAACACCTCCAGGGAGGGGGCAGCCACAGCCTGTGATGCTGTGTCTTTAAAGTGAGGCACAGTTAGGGAGAAAATAGAATCATGAAATGCTTTGAGTTGGAAGGGACCTCAAAGCTCATTCAGTTCCAACCCCCTGCCATGGGCAGGGACACCTCCCACCAGCACAGGCTGCTCAAGGCCTCATCCAGCCTGGCCTTGAACACCTCCAGGGAGGGGGCAGCCACAGCCTCCCTGAGCAACCTGTCCCAATTTCCCCCAAATTCTGGCTCAATGAAGAGCTTCCACCTCCTCTGGGGGGGTGCTGATGTGGTCCTCACAGCCCAGCTGCCCCATTGTTGGATGTCAAACCAGCATCTGAGCATCTCCTGCCTCCCCCTGGCAGCCTTCAGTGTGGGTGCCCTTAAACTGGGGGGGGGGGGAGTGGGCTGAGGTTTCATAGCATCACAGAATGGGCTGGGTTGGGAGGGACCTTAAAGCTCATCCAGTTCCAACCCCCTGCCATGGGGTGGGTTGGGAGGGACCTTAGAGCTCATCCAGTTCCAACCCCCTGCCATGGGGTGGGTTGGGAGGGACCTTAAAGCTCATCCAGTTCCAGCCCCCTGCCATGGGGTGGGTTGGGAGGGACCTTAAAGCTCATCCAGTTCCAGCTCCCTGCCATGGGGTGGGTTGGAGGGACCTTAAAGCTCATCCAGTTCCAGCTCCCTGCCATGGGGTGGGTTGGGAGGGACCTTAAAGCTCATCCATTTCCAGCTCCCTGCCATGGGGTGGGTTGGAATCTAGTGTGGGGTGTCCCTGCCCATGGCAGGGGGGTTGGAACTGGCTGATCCTTGTGGTCCCTTCCAACCCTGACTGAAACTATGAAACTGTGGTCCATAAAGCTCATCCAGTTCCAGCTCCCTGCCATGGGGTGGGTTGGAAGGGACCTTAGAGCTCATCCAGCTCCAGCCCCCTGCCATGGGCAGGGACACCTCCCACCAGCCCAGCTTGCTCAAGGCCTCATCCAGCCTGGCCTGGAACACCTCCAGGGAGGGGACATCCACATAGCAGCTGTCACTCTTGCTTCTGTGTGCTTCTGCAGGCTTCCCCAGGGTGCAGCAACCTTCCCATGGGTGTGGGCCTTGATTTCCCTGAGCTCAGGCTTCTGCTGTGCCCCTGCCAGAGGAATTCACCTGGAGCCCTTTGAAAGCCTCAGATACAAAGGCAGGCAGCTCCTGACTTCAGAAGCACATGCTGGATAACTCACATTTTTGTGTGGATTGCACCACTTCATAATTCCTGGGTGTTGCCTTGTCTGCTGTCCATAAAATTACCTCAGTTGTCCAAGACTGTTTGTTTTTTGTGTGCAGCTCCTGTGACTAAGCAGGACAGGCAGACCTGCCCAAGCCTGACCCAAAAGGAGGCAACCAGGAGCTCAGATTCCACTGGTGTTCTCTGAATCACATCTCCTGGGCATCAGCAGAAGGAAGGGGCTTCTCTGCCACCCCCAGGCTGGAGGGGTCCTGAGGCCACTGGGTCAAGGGATTCACAGGTTGCAAGGGGTTGGAAGAGACCTTCAGAGGTCATCTTGCCTGACCCCCCTACCCTGCACTCAGCAGGGGCTGCTCCACCTCCTGGGTCTGGAGCACAGCCCTGTGAGGAGAGGCTGAGGGAGCTGGGCTTGCTTAGCCTGCAGAAGAGGAGGCTCAGGGGAGACCTTCTTGCTCTCTGCATCTCCCTGAAGGGAGGTTGGAGCCAGGTGGGGGTTGGTCTCTTCTCCCAGGCACCCAGCACCAGAACAAGAGGACACAGTCTCAAGCTGTGCCAGGGGAGGTTCAGGCTGGATGGTGGGAAGAAATTCTTCCCAGACAGAGAGATTGGCCATGGGAATGTGCTGCCCAGGGAGGTGGTGGAGTCCCCATCCCTGGAGGTGTTTAGGAAGAGCCTGGATGAGGCCCTTGGTGCCATGGTTGAGTTGATCAGATGGTGCTGGGGGATAGGTTGGACTTGGTGATCTCAAAGGTCTCTTCCAACCTGGTCTGGTCTATTCTATTCTTTCCTGCTCTGTTCTTTCCTGCTCTGTTCTTTCCTGCTCTGTTCTTTCCTGCTCTGTTCTTTCCTGCTCTGTTCTTTCCTGCTCTGTTCTTTCCTGCTCTGTTCTTTCCTGCTCTGTTCTTTCCTGCTCTGTTCTTTCCTGCTCTGTTCTTTCCTGCTCTGTTCTTTCCTGCTCTGTTCTTTCCTGCTCTGTTCTTTCCTGCTCTGTTCTTTCCTGCTCTGTTCTTTCCTGCTCTGTTCTTTCCTGCTCTGTTCTTTCCTGCTCTGTTCTTTCCTGCTCTGTTCTTTCCTGCTCTGTTCTTTCCTGCTCTGTTCTTTCCTGCTCTGTTCTTTCCTGCTCTGTTCTTTCCTGCTCTGTTCTTTCCTGCTCTGTTCTTTCCTGCTCTGTTCTTTCCTGCTGCCTTCCCTATTCTCTCCTCTTCCCTATTCTAGAGCAGGCTGCCCAGGGCCACATCAGGTCTGACCTTGAATGTCTCCAGGCTCAGGGCCTCAACCACCTCCCTGGGCAACCTGTTCCAGTGTTTCACCACCCTCATTATGCAGAACTTCCTCCTGCTGTCCAGCCTGCATCTGCCCTGCCCAGATCTCTGCCTTCTTGCCTGGGATTAACTCAAAACCCGTGGGTTTAATTACAGTTGGCCAAAGCCCTTTTAGTGGCTGCTTTCTTGGGCAGCAGACATCAAGCCCTGAGGCTGAGGGGGAATGACACAGTCTCACAAGCTGCCTTTTTCTCTTCCAGGTGTGGGCCCATGGTGCTTGATGCCCTGATCAAGATCAAAAATGAGGTGGACTCCACTCTGACCTTCCGCAGGTCCTGCAGGGAAGGTAAGAGGGAATTTCCACCCTGCCAGGATGGAGGCTCTCACAGACCCATCCAATGGCTTGGGTTGGAATGAACCTCAAAGCTCAGCCAGTTCCAGCTCCCTGCCATGGGCAGGGACACCTCCCACCAGCCCAGCTTGCTCAAGGCCTCATCCAGCCTGGCCTTGAACACCTCCACAGCCTCCCTGGGCAACCTGTGCCAGTGCCTCCCCACCCTCACTTTAAGGAATTTCTTCCTCATCTCCACTCTCAGTCTCCCCTTTTCCAGCTCAAAGCCATTGTCCCTCATCCTGTCACTCCCAGTCATTGTCCAAAGTCCCTCTCCAGCTCTCCAGGAGCCCTCTTCAGGTACTGGAAGGTTTCCCTGGCACCGTCTCCAGGCTGAACAGCCCCAGCTCTCCCAGCCTGCCCCCACAGGGGAGGTTCTGCAGCCCTCTGATCATCTTCTGGACCCTCTCCACCAGATCTAAGTCCTTCTTGTGCTGGGGGCCCCAGAGCTGGAGGCAGTGCTGCAGGTGGGCTCTGAGCAGAGGGGCAGAATCCCCTCCCTGTGCTGCTGCTCTCCCTGCTCTGGCTGCAGCCCAGGGACACAGCTGGCTCTGGGCTGCCAGTGACCATTGCTGGCTCATGCTGAGCTTTTCAAATCCTTCTCCTCCAGACTGCTCTCAAGCCTCTCCTCACCCAGCCTTGGCCATTGGAGACCTTTTGTTGCTGCTGGTGGCACTTGTGACCACTTAGCAAACTTCAGGGTAGATGGCAGCTGCCACCACACTCCTCTCCCAGCTGCTGCAGTGAATCAGGAGGTGAAGCTGAAGCTCAGAGGCTGTAATCACAGCCCAGTGAGCTGTGAGCAGTCTGCTTCCACAGCCCCAGTCCTGCCAGTCTTGTGTCCTGATCTTGTTCATCTCACTGCCCTCCAGTGCTGAGCCCTGCAGGGGAATGGAGCAAGAGGAGAGACGAGGGCAGGGAAATTGAGGGGGCAGAGTTGGCCAGTGGGAATGGCTGGCAGGGGCTGCTGTGGAAGGAGGAAGGGTGTAGCTGGAAGAGTGCTTAGGACTTCTAGGAACAGCTTCAGGAATTGTTTTGGGGGGGGAGGGCATTTAGGCATTTATTTCTGGGGGGCCCTTTGGCTCAGCTGAGAGAGGGAGGCAAAGGCCATCTGGTGGTGCCTGCTGCTGCCCACAGAGCAGCTCAGCTGCATCTGGAGCCCCTCCCTTCTTCCAGTTGACCTTCCCTGTCAAAATTCTACCTGGGGGGGACTGATGCTGAGCCTAAAACTGTCAGTGGGGGAGTGGAGGAAGGGAGGAAGCCTTTGTGGAATGGCTTCTGGTTCAGTGGGGTGGGTTTGCCAGCAGGAGAGGTTGCTGTGCAGCTGCTGCCTGAAGGTGTTTTGCCTTGGACCTCGATGAGAAGCACTCTCCCAGCACAGCAGTTCCCTCCTGGGATCTGCATGGCAAGTGGAGGAATTTCCTCCACTCTGACTCTTCCCACTGTCTGCTCCTTTATAGCCCTCCCTGCTCCTGAGCAGCTGGGATTTGTTTGCCCTCAGTAGCTTCCTTTGAAGACAGGTTTTCAAGCTGAGCTGGTTCAGATCTTCCCCCCCACACACACCCCCCCTCTCTTCAACCACCTTCCAACCACACATTCCTGTTGCATGCTCATGGCTCTGTGTCTGCAGCCTTGGGTCCCTCTCCAGTTGACTGGAAAATAGTTGTCACCCTCTCTGTGGTGGGAGGAATAACCTTGGCAGCAGGGGCAGCCTTTCTCTGGCAGCTGGGGCAAGGCCAGCACATCAGGCATTCCTCTGACTCACAGCAATTGATAGCCTTCCAGAGCCTCTGCAATGAGAGTTTTGCCCTTTGGACATTTGTCTTCTCCTTGCTGTGATGGTTTGGGCCCCAGGCTGGATTGGATACCTGAGCTCCTGACCCCAGCAGTATCTGTGGCAGGGCTGCAGTGGGGCTTGGTTTATTTTCTTGGCCTTTCCTGGCCTTCACCTGATCCTTCTGTTCCTGGGAGATCATTAGTGGTGTCATTTCATCCATTTGTTAAGCTATTTATATGCTGTTTGTTCTGGTGAGTCTCTGTCCTCTCACCTCTGGGAGTTAATGAGTGCAGTTTATGGCACCCTGCTGCAGAGGGCACGAGGAGAAGCTCCTCTCAGGCTTCATTTTGTGCCCCTGACCTTCAGGGATGCTTCTGACCATAACAGGGATGCTTCAGCCTGCAGAGAAGGCTCCAGGGAGACCTCAGAGCAGCCTCCCAGTACCTGAAGGGGGGCTCCAGGAGAGCTGGGGAGGGACTTTTGACACGGGCTTGGAGTGCCAGGGTGAGGGAAAATGGCTTTGAGCTGGGAGAGGGGAGACTGAGACTGGAGATGAGGAAGAAATTCTTTGCAGTGAGGGTGGGGAGACTCTGACACAGGCTGCCCAGGGAGGCTGTGGAGGTGTTCAAGACCAGGTTGGATGAGGCCTTGAGCAGCCTGTGCTGGTGGGAGGTGTCCCTGCCCATGGCAGGGGGGGGTGGAACTGGATGAGCTTTAAGGTCTCTTCCATCTCAACCCATTCTAGGGTTCACCTGGTGCCTGGGTGACTGATTTCAGACAAGGTGAGAGAGCCACAGCTCCTGTGCCATCCCTGCCAGGCCTTTGCAAGGTTGTCTGCTGCCTCCTGAAGTCCCCTCACACCCCCTGCAGAAGTGCTGACTTCACCCCTGCTGGAGCTCTGTTGAAGTCCCTATTATTCAGCCACTTGCTCCTCCCACGGCAGGGGGTTGGAACTGGATGATCTTTAGGGTCCCTTCCAACCCAACCCATTCTTTCAATCTGTGAAGTGCAGGGCTGCTGGGGGGGGGTCCCTGCTTCCCATGGCACAATCCAAGCTTTGGCTGCTTCACTTCACCACCAGCTTGTGCTTCAGACAACCCAGCTGAGTGCTTTCCCCACCCTGAGCAGCCTGGAGCTCTGCAGAGTGCTGGGAAGGGGAGGAGGTGTCCAAGCTGCTGGGTTCCTGAGAGGATGGGTTGGGCTCTGATGAAAGTGCCTCCTCTCTTTGTTCCTTAAGTAGCAACATCCTTAGCCCAATGGAAGCTTCTGGCCTCTTCCTCCTCACACACAGAGTTTCTTGAAGGTGGCCCCAGGGGCATGTTTGGGGCCAAGAGAGGCACTTAGAATGGAATAGAATTAACCAGGTTGGGAAAGACTTCAGAGATCATCCAGTCCAACCTCTCACCCAGCACCATCTGATCAACTCAACCATGGCACCAAGGGCCTCATCCAGGCTCTGCCTGAACACCCCCAGGGATGGGGACTCCACCACCCCCCTGGGCAGCACATCCCAAGGGCCAATCTCTCTCTCTCTCTCTGAAGAACTTCTTCCTAACATCCAGCCTGACCCTCCCCTGGCACAGCTTGAGACTGTGTCCTCTTGTTCTGGTGCTGGCTGCCTGCCTGGCAGGAGAGACCAACCCCCAGCTGGCCACAACCTCCCTGCAGGGAGTTGCAGAGAGCAAGAAGGTCTCCCCTCAGCCTCCTCTTCTCCAGGCTAAGCAACCCCAGCTCCCTCAGCCTCTCCTCCCAGGGCTGTGCTCCAGACCCCTCCCCAGCCTTGTTGCCCTTCTCTGGACACCTTCAAGTCTCTCAATGTCCTTCTTAAACCTGAGGAGCCCAGAGCTGGACACAGGACTCAAGGTGTGGCCTAAGTAGTGCTGAGCACAGGGCACAATGACCTCCCTGCTCCTGCTGGCCACACTCTTCCTGATGCTGGCCAGGATGCCCTTGGCCTTCTTGGCCACCTGGGCACACTGCTGGCTCCTGTTCAGCCTACTATCAATCACTCCCCCCAGGTCCCTCTCTGCCTGGCTGCTCACAGCCACTCTGCCCCCAGCCTGTAGCTCTGCCTGGGGTTGCTGTGGCCAAAGTGCAGCACCTGGCACTTGGATGTGTTCAGTCTCCTGCCCTTGGCCTCTGCCCTTCTGTCCAGCCTGGCAAGGTCCCTCTGCAGAGCTCTCCTACCCTCTAACAGCTCAACTCCTGCCCCCAGCTTGCTGTCAGCTGCAAATTCACTGCTGATGGACTCAATGCCCTCCTCCAGATCATCAATAAAGATATTGAACAGTCTGGGGCCCAGCACTGATCCCTGGGGGCCACCACTGGTGCCTGGCTGCCAGCTGGCTGTGGCACCATTCCCCACCACTCTCTGGGCTCAGCCTCCAGCCAGTTCCTCACCCAGCTCAGAGTGCTGCTGCCCAAGCCAGGGGCTGACAGCTTGGCCAGGAGTCGGCTGTGGGGGGACGGTGTCAAAGCCTTGCTGCAGCCCAGGCAGACTGCATCCACAGCCTGCCCCACAGGGCTCAGTCCCCTTGTCCAGACCATCCATGAAGGTGTTGAACAGGCTGGGGCCCAGCAGTGGTGCCTGCAGGCAGGGTGGGAGGGTAAAGGTCTGACTGATGCTTTCCTCTTCCCCCGCGCAGGGATCTGCGGCTCCTGCGCCATGAACATCGCTGGAGGCAACACTCTGGCCTGCATCAAAAAAATTGATCCTGATCTCAACAAGGTCACTAAGATCTACCCCCTGCCCCACATGTATGTGGTGAAGGACCTTGTTCCTGTGAGTGTCCACCCCCCCTCCCCCCTTGTCAGCCTTGCAACCAAGCAGGGCACCGCTCCCAGCAGCCTGCGATTCGTGTCGGGATACCGCGCTGGGATCAGCCCTCAGAGGGTGGGAGGGCTTGGAAGGGATCTCTGAAGATCATCCAGTCCCAGCCCCCTGCCAAGGGCAGGTCATGTGGTTACACATCCAGGTGGGCCTTGAGAATCTCCAGAGATGGAGACTCCACCACCTGTTTGGGCAGCCTGCTCCAGGGCTCTGGCTCACAACTCACTCGTCTCCTGCTGGTGTTTCTTGGCCTGGGTGGGTCTGAGCTTCACAGCAGTGACTAAATCTCTCCTCATGAGGAGGAATGTGGCAGGTTGAGGTAGAAAATGCCTCCTGTTGGAGTTGCAGCAGGTGTAGCGGAGGGCTGGAGCACCTTCCCTGTGAGGGACAGGCTGGGAGAGTTGGGGCTGTCCAGCCAGGAGAAGTCTCCAGGGAGACCTCAGAGCAGCCTCCCAGTACCTGAAGGGCTCCAGGAGAGCTGGGGAGGGACTTGTGACAAGGGCTGGGAGTGCCAGGATGAGGGACAATGGCTTTGAGCTGGGAGAGGGGAGACTGAGACTGGAGAGGAGGAAGAAATTCTTTGCAGTGAGGGTGGGGAGACTCTGGCCCAGGCTGCCCAGGGAGGCTGTGGAGGTGTTCAAGGCCAGGTGAGGCTTGAGCACCCTGGGCTGGTGGGAGGTGTCCCCGTGCATGGCAGGGGGGTTGGCACTGGATGAGCTTTAAGGTCCCTTCCAATTCAAACCATTCTGTGTTCTCTCCTCCTCACCTCAGCCTTACTCAACATCACCTCTTTGCCTTTTACTCCTAGGACTTGAGCAACTTCTATGCTCAGTACAAATCCATTGAGCCTTACCTGAAGAAGAAGGATGAGTCCAAAGAGGGCAAGCAGCAGTACCTGCAGTCCATAGAAGACCGTCAGAAACTGGTTCCTGCTTTCTTTGCTACCCTTCCAGATAAGAGCAGGGCTTAAACATGAATGTGCAGTTCACTTCTGCTTCCTCTCCTGCCCAAGCTGGCTGCTGCACAACCCCCATCCCCACCCCCCTGTGGGTGGAAGTGCAGCCTCATGGCTTGCCTGCATTGCTGGGGGCCAACTGTGTGCTAATGAAAGGCAGCACTGGCGATGCTGGAAACTCTGATCTCAGCTCCCACTGTCTGTGCTGCAGAGTTCTGTCTCTCTGTGACAGTGCTGCAGGCCTGGAACACTCAGCTGGAGGTAAGGCTGTGCCCTTGGTGCAGCCTGACAGGCTCAGCACTCTCTCTCATCTGGCTGCAGCAGGCTCTCACCTTGCTGCTGCTGCCTTCTCCAGCTCTAAAGCTGAATGGCAGAAGCCTGTGGGTGTGGAGGGAGCAGCACAGTGTGGTAGTGCAAGGCTGGGGGGGGGTCTGCCTTGAGCTGCTGGTGTTGCTTGTGTTGGGACAGTGGTCTCCTGGGGTGCATCAAGAAGAGTGTGGCCAATAGACCAAGGGAGGTTTTCCTCCCCCTCTAACTCTGCCCTAATGAGGCCACACCTGGAGTCCTGGGTGCAGTGCTGGGCTCCCCAGTTCAAGAGAGGCAGGGAAGTGCTGGAGAGAGTCCAATGGGGGCTGTGAGGATGATGAAGGGACTGGAGCAGCTCTGTGAGGCAGAGAGCCCTGGGGCTGTTTAGTCTGAAGAAGAGCAGCCTGAGAGGAGAGCTCATTAATGTCTATGAATACCTGAAGGGTGGGGGCAAGAAAAGGGGCCAGGCTCCTCCAGTGGTGCCCAGTGATAGGACAAGAGGCAAGGGACACAAACTGGAGCCCAGGAGGTTCCACCTCACCATGAGGAGAAACTTCTTTGCTGTGAGGGTGCCAGAGCCCCTGGAGCAGGCTGCCCAGAGAGGTTGTCTCCACACAAGGAGACTCCAAACCCACCTGGATGTGTTCCTCTGTGACCTGCTCCAGGTGATCCTGCTCTGGCAGGGGGCTTGGGCTCAGTCTCCAGAGGTCCCTTCCAACCCCCCCCCCACCATTCTGTGTGAGCAAACCTCAGATGAACAGTGAGAGCTCTCTGGGTCTTGCTCACAGCTTGTCAGGTTGCTTTTATCTCCTTGCTTGATGCTCCTCTTGCTTTGAGAGCAACCTCTTAGCAGGAGAAGCTTGGATACAGTCTCTGCTGCCACACTCACACCTTTTTTCCTTCCTTTACATCCTCAGTTGTTTGAAGCAGTAAAATTAGAGCAAGGGAGAGCAAGGAGGTAACTCTGGCTTGGCCAAGTCTTGCCAGGAGATTAATGCAAGCTCCAAGGGGTTCTGGCATCAGCTGCCTTTCTGAACTGCAGCTAATGAGACCTTCCAGAAAACAGCTCTCAGACTCCTACATTAAGCCAGGCTGGGTTCTCTCCCCTACCCAGAAGGGGCTGATGGAGCTGCTGGGGAGGACCCTCAGCTCCTCAAGAGTTTGTCTTCTGCCCAGTGTCACTCCCCAGGGGGTCTAACCTTGGTCACTGCCCAAAATTAAAAGGCCTTAACCATTAGAAGAGGTGAAATGGCTGCAGACTGCCCCTGCTTGCTGCGGGAAGTGCTGGGGCATGCCCTCCAAGCACACTCTGAGCTCCTCTCCCTTGGGCTGTGGGGCAGACTTTGTTCTTTCTTCTCTTCTGGCCCCTGGCCCCGAGTTGTTAGTTGCTGACATCCCAGCTGCTGCCCGGGGCAGGCTGGAAGGAAGGAAGGGACGCAGGAAGATGATGAAGCAGTTTGCAGCTCCATGGTGCAGAGCTGATGGGGGGTTGTGGCCATTGTGCTGCAGAGGAGCTGGGAGGAGGAAGTGCCTCCCCTCGGCAGGGCTGCAGCTTCCCCCCCCCCCCCCCCCAGGCCGGGCTGCAGCTTCCCCCCCCCGCCCCAGGCAGGGCTGCAGCTTCCCCCCCCCGCCCCTCCCAGGCTGGGCTGCAGCTTCCCCCCCCGCCCCTCCCAGGCCGGGCTGCAGCTTCCCCCCCCGCCCTCCCAGGCCGGGCTGCAGCTTCCCCCCCCGCCCCCCCCCAGGCCGGCTGCAGCTTCCCCCCCGCCCCCCCCAGGCCGGGCTGCAGCTTCCCCCCCCGCCCCCCCCCAGGCCGGGCTGCAGCTTCCCCCCCCGCCCCCCCCCAGGCCGGGCTGCAGCTTCCCCCCCCCCCCCCCCGCCCCAGGCCGGGCTGCAGCTTCCCCCCCCCCCGCCCCAGGCCGGGCTGCAGCTTCCCCCCCCCCCCGCCCCAGGCGGGCTGCAGCTTCCCCCCTGCCCCAGGCTGGGCTGCAGCTTCCCCCCCCCGCCCCAGGCCGGGCTGCAGCTTCCCCCTCCCCGCCCCAGGCAGGGCTGCAGCTGCCACCCAGCAGTGCAGCTTCCAGCAGGGCGGCTGCCGCCACCCAGCAGTGCAGCTTCCAGCAGGGCAGCTGCCGCCACCCAGCAGTGCAGCTTCCAGCAGGGCTGCTGCCACCACCCAGCAGTGCAGCTTCCCCCCAGCAGGGCTGCTGCCGCCACCCAGCAGTGCAGCTTCCCCCCAGCAGGGCTGCAGCCGCCACCCAGCAGTGCAGCTTCCCCCCAGCAGGGCTGCAGCCGCCACCCAGCAGTGCAGCTTCCCCCCAGCAGGGCTGCAGCTGCCACCCAGCAGTGCAGCTTCCCCCAGCAGGGCTGCAGCTGCCACCCAGCAGTGCAGCTTCCCCCAGCAGGGCTGCAGCTGCCACCCAGCAGTGCAGCTGCCACCCAGCAGGGCTGCAGCTGCCACCCAGCAGTGCAGCTGCCACCCAGCAGTGCAGCTTCCCCCCAGCAGGGCTGCAGCTGCCACCCAGCAGTGCAGCTTCCCCCCAGCAGGGCTGCAGCTGCCACCCAGCAGTGCAGCTTCCCCCAGCAGGGCTGCAGCTGCCACCCAGCAATGCAGCTTCCCCCCAGCAGGGCTGCAGCCGCCACCCAGCAGTGCAGCTTCCAGCAGGGCTGCTGCCGCCACCCAGCAGTGCAGCTTCCAGCAGGGCTACTGCTGCCACCCAGCAGTGCAGCTTCCCCTCAGCAGTGCAGCTGCCGCCACCCAGCAGGGCTACTGCTGCCACCCAGCAGTGCAGCTTCCCCCCAGCAGGGCTGCAGCCGCCACCCAGTAGTGCAGCTTCCCCCCAGCAGGGCTGCAGCTGCCACCCAGCAGTGCAGCTTCCCCCCAGCAGGGCTGCAGCTGCCACCCAGCAGTGCAGCTTCCCCCCAGCAGGGCTGCAGCTGCCACCCAGCAGTGCAGCTTCCCCCCAGCAGGGCTGCAGCTGCCACCCAGCAGTGCAGCTTCCCCCCCAGCAGGGCTGCAGCTGCCACCCAGCAGTGCAGCTTCCCCCCAGCAGGGCTGCAGCTGCCACCCAGCAGTGCAGCTTCCCCCCAGCAGGGCTGCAGTGCAGCTTCCAGCAGGGCTACTGCCGCCACCCAGCAGTGCAGCTTCCCCCCCGACCGGGCTGCAGCCGCCACCCAGCAGTGCAGCTTCCCCCCAGCAGGGCTGCCGCCGCCACCCAGCAGTGCAGCTTCCAGCAGGGCTACTGCTGCCACCCAGCAGGGCTACTGCTGCCACCCAGCAGGGCTACTGCTGCCACCCAGCAGTGCAGCTTCCCCCCAGCAGGGCTGCAGCTGCCCCCCAGCAGTGCAGCTTCAGCGTAAGCGTCCTGGCGCTGCGGTGTTGCAGCAAGCCTGCGGCGGGGCAGGCGGTGAGGGCGCTGTGGGCTCTTGTGAGTGCCCTCTGGCCAAGGCTTTGGGCTGGCTTGCTGCAGGGGCTTGACTCTTGTCTCCCTCTTCTGTGCAGGATGGGCTCTATGAGTGCATCCTGTGTGCCTGCTGCAGCACCAGCTGCCCCAGCTACTGGTGGAACGGGGACAAGTACCTGGGCCCTGCAGTGCTGATGCAGGTAAGGATGGATCCCCTTTGTAGCGTGCCACAGTCCAGATCCTGGCCCAGAAGCCCCAAGTTAGATGTGAGGCTTCACAACCTCACACTGATGGCCTCCAGCAGGACAAGGGGAAGGATTCTGCTCCTCTGCTCTGCTGAGACCCCACCTGGAGCCCAGCTCTGGTGTCCCCAACACGAGAACATGGAGCTGTTGGAGAGGGGCCAGAGGAGGTCGTGAAAATGATCAAAGGGCTGGAGAGCCTTCCCTGTGGGGACAGGCTGGGAGAGTTGGAGCTGTGCAGCTTGGAGAAGGCTCTGGGGAGACCTCAGAGCAGCCTTCCAGGACCTGAAAGAGGCTCCAGGGGAGCTGGGGAGGGACATGTGACAAGGGCTGGGAGTGCCAGGATGAGGACAGTGGCTTTGAGCTGGGAGAGGGGAGACTGAGAGTAGAGAGGAGGAAGAAATACTTTCCAGTAAGGGCTGGGGACAGTGGAGCAGGTTGCCCAGGGAGGCTGTGGCTGCCTCCTCCCTGGAGGTGTTGAAGGCCAGGCTGGATGAGGCCCTGAGCAACCTGGGCTGGTGGGAGGGGTCCCTGCCCATGGCAGGGGGTTGGACCTGGATGAGCTTGAAGGTCCATCCAGCCCATTCCATGATCTCTGAGTCTCACTCAGCCTTGGCTGCTGACCTCTACCTCCAACCCCTCTGCAGCTAGCGGAGAGGAAGAGGCACCTGAGTGTAGCTGCCTGACCTCTTTGGGGCGTTCAGGGTGAGGGGAATCATTCTGGGTGACCTTTTAAGGTCCCTTCCAGCCCAACCCATTCAGTGGGTCTCTGCCAAGCCCTTGCAGCTGGTGAGCACTTGCTGCCTTTTCAGGCCTACCGCTGGATGATTGACTCCAGAGACGACTACACCGAGGAGCGCCTGGCGCAGCTCCAGGACCCCTTCTCCCTCTACCGGTGCCACACCATCATGAACTGCACAAGGACTTGCCCTAAGGTATGTGTGGCTCCTCTGGATGACTCTCTTAAACCAGCAGGAAAACACCCACCTGGGCTCTTCTCCTCCTCAAGCTCGTTGAGCCTTCCAGAGCACAGCCTGCAAGTTCAGTCTCACAGAATCACCAAGGTTGGAAGAGACCTCAAAGATCATCAAAGTCCAACCTGGCACCAAGTGCCACATTCAGGCCCCTCTTGAACATCCCCAGGGATGGGGACTCCACCACCTCCCTGGGCAGCACATCCCAATGGCTAACAACTCTCTCAGTGAAGAGCTTCCTCCTCACCTCCAGCCTAAACTTCCCTTGGTGCAGCTTGAGACTGTGTCCTCTTGTTCTGGGGCTGGTTGCTAGAGAGAAGAGGCCAACCCCTTCCTGGCTGCAACCACCTTTCAGGTAGTTGTAGAGAGCAGTGAGGTCTCCCCTGAGCCTCCTCTTCTCCAGGCTAAGCAAGCCCAGCTCCCTCAGCCTCTCCTCACAGGGCTGTGCTCCAGACCCCCTCCCCAGCCTTGTTGCCCTTCTCTGGACACCTTCAAGTCTCTCAGTGTCCTTCTTAACCTGAGGAGCCTAGGACTGGACACAGGACTCAAGGGGTGGCCTAAGCAGTGCTGAGCACAGGGCACAAGGACTTCCCTGCTCCTGCTGGCCACACTCTTCCTGCTGCAGGCCAGGATGCCATTGGCCTTCTGGGCCACCTGGGCACACTGCTGGCTCCTGTTCAGCTGCTCTCAACCACTCCCCCCAGGTCCCTCTCTGCCTGGCTGCTCTCAGCCACTCTGCCCCCAGCCTGTAGCACTGCCTGGGGTTGCTGTGGCCAATGTGCAGCCCCTGGCACTTGGATGTGTTCAATCTCCTGCCCTTGGCCTCTGCCCATCTGCCCAGCCCGTCGAGGTCCCTCTGCAGAGCCTCTCTGCCCTCCAGCAGATAACTCCTGCCCCCAGCTTGGTGTCAGCTGCACATTTGCTGATGATGGACTCAATGCCCTCCTCCAGATCCTCAATAAAGATATTGAACAGGCTGGGGCCCAGCACTGATCCCTGGGGGGGCACCACTGGTGCCTGGCTGCCAGCTGGCTGTGGCACCATTCCCCACCACTCTCTGGGCTCAGCCTCCAGCCAGTTCCTCACCCAGCTCAGAGTGCTGCTGCCCAAGCCAGGGGCTGACAGCTTAGGCAGCAGTTTTCTGGCTAAGTTGTGCTTGTGAGAGCATCCAGCAAGAGGCCATGGCAGGGTTGGTGCTGCACACCTCAGGAGTGTCTCTTCCCTCCACCCTGTGAGTTGGAGAAGCTGTTTCCAAGCTGTAGGAGTGTGGCAGTAGGTGCTGGTCCTGTGAGGGACACTGCCAGAAGTGGTACAGGGAAGTCTGTCCTGCATGGACTGAGCAGTGGTGCAAACTTCACCTCCAGCAGCAGCTTCCAGCTGATTCTCCCTCTCTACTCTGCTCAGGTGAGATGAGAAGCTCAGCAGGAGCCAGCAGGGAGCACTTGCAGCCCAGATAGCCAAGCAGAGCCTGGGCTGCAGCAAGAGAAGCACAGCCAGCAGGGCCAGGGAGGGGATTCTGCCCCTCTGCTCCACTCTGCTGAGACCTCCCCTGGAGCTCTGTGTCCAGTTCTGGAGCTTCTGTGCCAGGGAGGCTCTGGAGGTGCTGGAAGGCATCCCGGGAAGGCCCATGAGGAGGAGCAGAGGGCTGGAGCTGCTCTGAGGACAGACTGAGGGAGCTGGGGCTGTGCAGGCTGGAGAGGAGAAGGCTCCCAGGAGAACCTCTTTCAGCAGGGCCTCCTCAGCAGCATGAGGGGTGATGGATTAAACCCACAAGGGGAGTTTAGGAGTAGAGAGAGGGAAGAATTCTTTTGCAGTGAGGATGGTGAGAGCCTGGCCCAGGTTAGCCAAGGAGGTAGGAGATGCCCCTGGGGTGGAGCCATTCCAGGCCAGGTTGTGTGGGGCTGTGAGCAACCTGCTCTAGTTGCAGCTGTCCCTGCTGAGTGCTGGGGGTTGGGCTGGATGAGCTTTGCAGGTCCCTTCCCACCCAAACCACTCCATGTGGGGAAGATGAGCTGCTTGAGCTGGGGGCTGATGCCTGTGAGGAGCAGCCCTGCTGCTCTGTGCCTGTGTTACGCCTGAGGCGGCTCGGTGGCTGCAGATCATCCCCTGGTGTGCAGCAGCTGGCTGAGGAGCTGCTCTCAGCCATAGTTCAGCTGAAGGGCAGGGTTCAGCCTGCAGCTCTGGCTGGAGGTAGGCATGTCCACAGAGCAGGGAGGCAGTGCTTGGCCTCAGGTTTGTGGTTAACCCCACATCTCCACTCCCATGCTCTAATCCTGCCTGTTGGCTCCAGCAGCCCCTGGAAGGCCAGGCTGGAGGAGGCCTTGAGCAAGCTGGGCAGGTGGGAGGTGTCCCTGCCCATGGCAGGGGGGGTGGCACTGTCTGAGCTTTAAGGTCTCTTCCATCCCAACCCATTCTAGGGTTCACCTGGTGCCTGGGTGACTGATTTCAGACAAGGTGAGAGAGCCACAGCTCCTGTGCCATCCCTGCCAGGCCTTTGCAAGGTTGTCTGCTGCCTCCTGAAGTCCCCTCACACCCCCTGCAGAAGTGCTGACTTCACCCCTGCTGGAGCTTTATTGAAGTCCCTATCACTCAGCCACTTGCTCCTCCCTTTGATCCTCCTCTGGCTGATGCAAACCTGCCCAGCCAAATGAGCTTGCTTCCCTCCAGGCACCGGGAAGCGCTGCAGGCCCTGCCCCTGGCTGGAGGAGGAGAGCTCCCAGCGCTGCGTCCCTGCCCCGGGCCGGCTTTGTGCATCCCCTGGCAGCTGGGGCTGGAGCACAGCAAACCTGGCTCTTGAGAATAGAACAGAATCAGCCAGGTTGGAAGAGAGCTTCGAGATCATCCAGTCCAACCTCTCCCCCAGCACCATCTGATCAACTAAACCATGGCACCAAGGGCCTCATCCAGGCTCTGCCTAAACACCCCCAGGGATGGGGACTCCACCACCTCCCTGGGCAGCACATCCCAGTGGCAAATCTCTCTTTCTATGAAGAACTTCTTCCTAACATCCAGCCTGAACCTCCCCTGGCACAGCTTGAGACTGTGTCCTCTTGTTCTGGTGCTGGGTGCCTGGGAGAAGAGACCAACCCCCACCTGGCTACAACCTCCCTTCAGGGAGTTGCAGAGAGCAAGAAGGTCTCCCCTGAGCCTCCTCTTCTGCAGGCTAAGCAAGCCCAGCTCCTCACCTCTCCTCCCAGGGCTGTGCTCCAGACCCCTCCCCAGCTTCTTGCCCTTCTCTGGACACCTTCCAGCAGCTCAACAGCTTTCCTGACCTGAGGAGCCCAGAACTGGACACAGGACTCAGACCTTCTTGCTCTCTCCAACTCCCTGAAGGGAGGTTGGAGCCAGCTGGGGGTTGGTCTCTTCTCCCAGGCAGGCAGCCAGTGTGAGTGTGATGTGACTTTGGAGCACAGCACAGGCAGAGAGGCTGCTCTGGGGTCCTGACTTCGGCCTCAGCATGTTTGGAGAGAGCACCCAGCCGAGCGGCGCGTTGGGGGGGGCGCCCCGGCCGAGCGGTGTGCGTGGGGAGGGCGCCCGGCCGAGCGGCGCGCGTGGGGATGGGCGCCCAGCGGAGCGGCGCGCGTGGGGAGGGCGCCCGGCCGAGCGGCGCGCGTGGGGAGGGCGCCCAGCGGAGCGGCGCGCGTGGGGAGGGCGCCCGGCCGAGCGGCGCGCGTGGGAGGGCGCCCAGCGGAGCGGCGCGCGTGGGGAGGGCGCCCGGCCGAGCGGCGCGCGTGGGGAGGGCGCCCGGCCGAGCGGCGCGCGGGGGAGGGCCGCCCGGCGGAGCGGCGCGCGTGGGGGGAGCGCCCGGCCGAGCGCGCGCGTGGGGAGGGCGCCCGGCCGAGCGC
>JAAWVA010000038.1:7583148-7665700 GCA_015227895.2 Colaptes auratus | reverse complement strand
AAGAAGCTGGAGACCACCACCAAGCCCTGAACCTCTCAGGAGATCTTCCAGCAGGCAGGTTTTAAAGCCAAGCACTCTAACAACTCTTTGCTCGGTGGAAACCTCAGCAGCCCTGTGAGCCACTCCCACTGTCCATCGAGGTGTCCTGGAGCAAAACCCGTGGGTGCAGAGGGCTGGATGTCTGCTGGCTCTCAGCTGCAGGCCCATCCATGCCCCTCCCTCGGGAGGCTCAGCCCTTGGGAGCAGCTCCCACAGCCGAGGAGGCTCCAGAGAAGGAAGCTGAGAGCGGATCAGGACTGCTCTGAGACGGCACCAAGTGTTTTGAAATCCTGTGGCTGTTTTCTAGCAGGAGGTGATGGAAACACAGCTTTTGGGTTGCTTGTTTGTGTTTTCTGTTCCTGCCCTGGGCAAGGTTTTTCCACCCCTCTGTCAAGGGCACAGCACTCTGCTCAGGCTCCAGCACTGAAGGGCAGGTTTCTCCCTCCAGCCTCCCACCACACAAGGACCACATCTGACACCACCACCTGGGGCAGGTGACAGCAGAACCTCTCCCACCTCCTTCTGGCCTGTTAAAAGTTTTGTTGACACAACACCATCAAAGGCTCCTTCTCCCCAGCTCACAAGAGGAAACCTGATCCTCACCCTCCAAGGGCTCCCACTCAGAGCATGGAGGGGACCTGGGGGAGGGGCAGAGCCAAGAGGAGCCAGAGTGGGAGAGGTTTTCCTTTGCACACTCACTGAGTGGTGTTCATCGATTCCTGGAATGCTTTGGGTCGGAAAGGACCCTTAAAGCTCAGCCAGTTCCAACCCCTGCCATGGGCAGGACACCTCCTACCAGCCCAGCTTGCTCATCCAGCCTGGCCTTCAACACCTCCAAGGAGGAGACAGCCACAGCCTCCCTGGGCAGCCTGTGCCAGTGTATCCCCAGCCTCACTCTCAAGAATTTCTTCCTCATCTCCACTCTCAGTCTTCCCTCTTCCAGACCCTCTTTAATATCTTCATTGATGATCTGGAGGAGGGCACTGAGTCAATCAACAGCAAATGTGCAGATGACACCAAGTAGGGAGCAGGAGTTGATCTGTTAGAGGGCAGAAGGGCTCTGCAGAGGGACCTTGCCAGGCTGGACAGATGGGCAGAGGCCAACAGGATGGCATTCAGCAAGTCCAAGTGCCAGGGGCTGCACTTTGGCCACAGCAACCCCAGGCAGAGCTACAGGCTGGGGGCAGAGAGGGACCTGGGGGGAGTGGTTGACAGCAGCTGAACAGGAGCCAGCAGGGTGCCCAGGGGGCCAAGAGGGCCAAGGGCATCCTGGCCTGCTCAGGAAGAGTGTGGCCAGCAGGAGCAGGGAGGTCATTGTGCCCTGTGCTCAGCACTGCTTAGGCCACACCTGGAGTCCTGTGTCCAGTTCTGGGCTCCTCAGGTCAGGAAAGCTGTTGAGCTGCTGGAAGGTGTCCAGAGAAGGGCAACAGAGCTGGGGAGGGGTCTGGAGCACAGCCCTGGGAGGAGAGGCTGAGGGAGCTGGGCTTGCTTAGCCTGCAGAAGAGGAGGCTCAGGGGAGACCTTCTTGCTCTCTGCAACTCCCTGAAGGGAGGTTGGAGCCAGGTGGGGGTTGGTCTCTTCTCCCAGGCAGGCAGCCAGCAGCAGAACAAGAGGACACAGTCTCAAGCTGTGCCAGGGGAGGTTCAGGCTGGATGTTAGGAAGAAATTCTACAGAGAGAGAGAGATTGGCCATTGGGATGTGCTGCCCAGGGAGGTGGTGGAGTCCCCATCCCTGGAGGTGTTCAAGAGGGGATTGGACGTGGCACTTGGTGCCATGGTTCAGTCATGAGGCCTGTGGTGACAGGTTGGACTTGATGATCTCTGAGGTCTCTTCCAGCCTTGGTGATTCTGTGATTCTGTGACCCTTCCCCAGCTTCCTTGCCCTTCTCTGGCCTCTCAATATCCTTCTTGGAGTCAGTAGATGACAGAGTACAAACAACAGGGAGGATGTGCAGACCCCACAGGACTTCAGCAAGTGCTCCTCTCCCTGCACAGACCTCAGCTTTCTGCTGTCACTCCCCTGTGAGCACAGAAAAAGGCTCAGTTTGGAACAGAAAACCTTTCCACCTCTGTCCTGCAAGCCCCCAGCAGCAGAAGCAGAACCAGCAGCAGCTTTCTCCCCAGTTTAAAAAGGTATTTCTCAGCTTGTTGCCTGGGTCTGGGAGACAGAGGCCAAGCTGAGGGCTGCCAAGGAACATAAACTGACAAACACAGGAAGGCAGAAGGTCTGCAGAGCCCCAGGGGCTGCAGGAGCACAGGCAGGGCAGAGTAGAACTGCCTGGGGACATGCCTTCAGTTCTGCCTAGAAAGGATCCCCTGTGGCCCAGGGGTGACACAAACAGGGCACAGAGATGACAGTGACAGGGCTGGGGCAGTGCTGATGCCTGAGGTGGCCTCTCCCAGGACCTGCCAGCAGTCTTCATCACACAGAGATGGAAGGGATCACACCAAGAGCATTTCACAGGCCAGCATGGACAGGACAACCCTTCCCCCACTGTGACTGATGCAGCAGCTCCAGGGCTGAAGCCTGGCTGAGGCAGCTCCAGGCATCACCAGCACCAGGCCAAAGCCCTCACCATGGAATCCCTGCAGCTCCTGCATCACCCCCTGCACTCAGCTCAAAGGGGCTTTGGCTTCCTTTGGGGCTGTTTCCTCACCCCCTGCACTCAGGGCTGGGAGTCTCCATCTCAAAGGGGCTTTGGCTTCCTTTGGGGCTGTTTCCTCACCCCCTGCACTCAGACCTGGGAGCCTCCATCTCAAAGGGGCTTTGGCTTCCTTTGGGGCTGTTTCCTCACCCCCTGCACTCAGGGCTGGGAGCCTCCATCTCAAAGGGGCTTTGGTTTCCTTTGGGGCTGTTTCCTCATCCCCTGCACACAGGCCTGGGAGCCTCCATCTCAAAGGGGCTTTGGTTTCCTTTGGAGTTGTTTCAGCACCCTCTGCACTCAGGCCTGGGAGCCTCCATCTCAAAGGGCCTTTGGTTTCCTTTGGAGTTGTTTCAGCTCCCCCTGCACTCAGGGCTGGGAGCCTCCATCTCAAAGGGGCTTTGGTTTCCTTTGGGGCTGTTTCCTCACCCCCTGCACTCAGGCCTGGGAGTCTCCATCTCAGATAGTCCCAAAAGAAACCAAACCTATTTCATCACCCCCTGCACTCAGGCCTGGGAGTCTCCATCTCAAAGGTATTTTGGTTTCCTTTGGGGTTGTTTCATCACCCCCTGGACTCAGGGCTGGGAGCCTCCATCTCAAAGGGGCTTTGGTTTCCTTTGGGGCTGTTTCAGCACCCCCTGCACTCAGGGCTGGGAGCCTCCATCTCAAAGGGGCTTTGGTTTCCTTTGGGGTTGTTTCCTCATCCCCTGCACTCAGGGCTGGGAGCCTCCATCTCAGATAGGTTTTGGGTTCTTTTGGGGCTGTTTCAGCTGCACAAGGGCTTGGTTTGAGGAGCACCAAAGGACCATGGCCATTGAAGTCATCCTGCCTGTGAGATCACAGCATGCTGCAGCTTGACTGAGAGGAGTGGAGACTAACCCTTGCCTCTAGCTGGATAAACAAACTCCAGTGCAAACCACCTCCAGAACCATCAGCTCCTCCAGTGTGCAGATAAGCTACAAGTCAAAGGAGGGCCTGGATTAACTATGCAAATAAAGGCAAAACCAATCCCCAGCACAAGGAGAGAAAGACACCCCAGGACCACCTACCCTGGGAGAACAATGCAGGCAGCCCACAGAATGCAGGATAACAATCAGCAGCCCCCTTCTGCTCCAGCAAGATGAGTATGTGGGAGTGGAAGAGGTGGAAAGGAGCTCCAAGAGTGGCCAGAAGAGCTTGAGGCAGAAGAGTTTGGAGGCTGCTCACCTTCCTAAGATAGAGATCCTGCCACTTCCCCCCCAGCCTTGGGAGAGCAATCTAAGCCCCATGACATGGAAGCATCAACTCTGTTGTTCTGCTCCAGCCCAGTGAGTAAAGAGTTCATAGAATCAGCCAGGTTGGAAGAGACCTCCAAGATCATCCAGCCCAAGCTGTCAGCCAGCCCCACCCAATGAACCAGACCATGGCACCAAGGGCCTCATCCAGGCTCTTCCTAAACACCTCCAGGGATGGGGACTCCACCACCTCCCCAGGCAGCACATCCCAAGGGCCAATCTCTCTCTCTGTATAGAATTTCTTCCTAACATCCAGCCGGAACCTCCCCTGGCACAGCTTGAGACTGTGTCCTCTTGTTCTGGTGCTGGCTGCCTGCCTGGCAGAAGAGACCAAACCCCAGCTGGCTACAACCTCCCTTCAGGGAGTTGCAGAGAGCAAGAAGGTCTCCCCTGAGCCTCCTCTTCTGCAGGCTAAGCAAGCCCAGCTCCCTCAGCCTCTCCTCCCAGGGCTGTGCTCCAGACCCCTCCCCAGCTCTGTTGCCCTTCTCTGGACACCTTCCAGCAGCTCAACAGCTTTCCTGACCTGAGGAACCCAGAACTGGTCACAGGACTCCAGGTGTGGCCTCAGCAGTGCTGAGCACAGGGCAGAATGACCTCCCTGTTCCTGCTGGCCACACTATTGCTGATCCAGGCCAGGATGTCCTTGGCCTTCTTGGTCCCCTGGGCACACTGCTGGCTCATGTTTAGGCAACTGTCAACCACTCCCCCCATGTCCCTTTCTGCCTGCTCTCAGCCACTCTGCCCCCAGCCTGTAGCACTGCCTGGGGTTGTTGATGCCATTGGTTTAGATCTAAGCAAAAATACCCCAAACAAATACTTGGGAGACCTCAAAACTGAGGGGTTTTGGAAGCAGTTATCTGCCTCCTCCATCTCCCAGACTAAACAGACACAGCCCAATTATTTCTTTGAAGGCTTAAATCTTCACTGCCAGCTGAAGTGCAGCAGCTGAGGCTGCTGCTGGATGGCTCAGCTCTGATGTCATCCAGTGCCTGGAGGAAGAAAACCCAACTGCAAACAGCTAGGAACAAAGAACAACAACAACACAGGAGTCCTCTTCTGGAAAAGCCCCTGAGAGATGGGAGAGGGATGGAGTGGTTTCAGCTCACCTGAGCCATGTCCAAGGCACTGAGCATGACCCTGGGGCCACCTTTGTGCTCCTGTTGGGTAGCCCTCCCCCCGATGAGGTGGCTCTGCTTGCACACAGTGCTGATAGAATCACACAACTGCTTTGGTTGGAAAAGGCCTCTGAGATCATCCACTCCAGCCACTGCCCCAACCCCACCATGGCCATTAAACCCTGGCCCCAAGTGCCATGGCCACAGGTCTCTTGAACACCTCCAGGGCTGGGGACTCCACCACCTCCCTGGGCAGCCTGTTCCACCCCCTGACCACTCTGGCAGGATAGAAATCTTTCCTAATCTCCAACCTAAACCTCCCCTGGGGCGACCTGAGACCATTTCCTCTTGTCCTATCTCTTGTTCTGCGGGAGACCCAGCTCCACCTGGCTCCAGCCTGCTTTCAGGGAGCTGTAGAGAGCCAGCAGGTCTCCCCTCAGCCTCTTTTTCTCCAGGCTGAAAACACCCAGGTCCCTCAGCTGCTCCTCCCCAGCCCTGTTCTCCCCTTCCAATGCCTGACCAATGCAGAGGTGTCTCTGAGTTCTGCCAGGAGTCTTCACCATCATTTATTTCACTCATCCATGTCCACACATTTCTTGGAACACTCTAACCCTGGAACCATTCCAGGTGAAGTTGTTTGGGTCTCTGAGCAACCTGCTCCAGTTGCAGATGTCCCTGCTGACTGCAGGGGGCTTGGACTAGACGACCTTTAGGTCCCTGGCCTGGATCAGCAGTAGTGTGGCCAGCAGGAGCAGGGAAGTCATCCTGCCCTGTGCTCAGCACTGCTGAGGCCACACCTGGAGTCCTGTGTCCAGTTCTGGGCTCCTCAGGTCAGGAAAGCTGTTGAGCTCCTGGAAGGTGTCAGAGAAGGGCAACAGAGCTGGGGAGGGTCTGGAGCACAGCCCTGGGAGGAGAGCTGAGGAGCTGGGTTGCCTACCCTGGAGAAGAGGAGGCTGAGGGGAGACCTTCTTGCTCTCTGCAACTCCCTGCAGGGAGGTTGGAGCCAGGTGGGGGTTGGGCTCTTCCCCCAGGCAGGCACCCAGCCCCAGAACAAGAGGACACAGCCTCAAGCTGTGCCAGGGGAGGTTTAGATTGAATGCTAGGAGGAAATTCTTCACAGAGGGAGTACTTTGCCATTGGGATGTGCTGCCCAGGGAGGTGGTGGAGTCACCACCACAGGAGGTGTTTTGGAAGAGCCTGGATGAGGCACTTGGTGCCATGGTTTAGTTGATCAGATGGTGCTGGGTGATAGGTTGGACTGGATGATCTCAAAGGTCTTTTCCAACCTGGTTAATTCTGTATTCTGTATTCTATTCTGTATCTCTTAGGTTCTTCTCCCAGGCAACCAGCAACAGGACAAGAGGGCATGGGATGAAGCTGAGCCAGGGGAGGTTTAGGTTGGATATCAGGAAGCTCTTCCTCACAGAAAGGCTGATTAGGCACTGGGATGGACTGCCCAGGCAGGTGGTGGAGTCAGCATCCCTGGAGGGCTTTAAGAGAAGCTTGGATGTGGCACTTGGTGGCAGGGTGCCGCTGACGTGGTGGTGTTAGGTCATAGGCTGCACTGGATGATCTCAGAGGTCTTTCCCAGCCTCAGTCATTCTGTGATCTCAAGGTCCTGAATGATTCTGTGACTCCAGGGCCAGACCTACCCTATAGAACTGGGAAGGCCAAGTGTGGGAACTCCTCCTCCACCTCCAGGAGCAATTAGCCTGGCATTAATCACTCCCCATAAGCTACAAACCACCCTCCTGCCCTCCCTCCTCCTTATTTCCACCTGGCTCCTGCCTTCCAAAGCTCTCTGCCTTTTGCCCCCTCTGGTCACTCTTCTTGCTCAGGCAGCGGGTGCCAACCCCTCTGGTGAAGGGAAGCCAAGGAAGAGGCAGCAGCCCTGTGTAAGAAACCACAGGCTGGGGGGGGTGGGGGTGTGACTCATCAAGAAGGCTGCCCTGCAGGGGCAGGAACGAGGCCACTCTGCAGGGGCAGGAACGAGGCTGCTGCGCAGGGGTAGGAATGAGGCTGCTCTGCAGGGGCAGGAACGAGGCTGCTGCGCAGGGGTAGGAATGAGGCTGCTCTGCAGGGGCAGGAGCCAGGCTGCTCTGCAGGGGCAGGAACGAGGCTGCTCTGCAGGGGCAGGAGCCAGGCTGCTCTGCAGGGGCAGGAACGAGGCTGCTCTGCAGGGGCAGGAGCCAGGCTGCTCTGCAGGGGCAGGAACGAGGCCGCTGCGCAGGGGCAGGAACGAGGCCGCTCCGCGGGGGCAGGAGCGAGACCGCTCCACGGGGGCAGGAGCGAGGCCGCTCTGCAGGGGCAGGAACGAGGCCGCTCTGCAGGGGCAGGAACGAGGCTGCTGCGCTGGGGCAGGAACGAGGCTGCGCTGCAGGGGCAGGAGCGAGGCTGCTCTGCAGGGGCAGGAACGAGGCCGCTCTGCAGGGGCAGGAACGAGGCCGCTCTGCAGGGGCAGGAACGAGGCCGCTCCGCGGGGGCAGGAGCGAGACCGCTCCACGGGGGCAGGAACGAGGCCACTGCGCAGGGGCAGGAGCGAGGCCGCTCCGCGGGGGCAGGAGCGAGGCCGCTCTGCAGGGGCAGGAACGAGGCCGCTCTGCAGGGGCAGGAGCCAGGCCGCTCCGCTGGGGCAGGAGCCAGGCTGCTCTGCAGGGGCAGGAACGAGGCCGCTCTGCAGGGGCAGGAGCCAGGCCGCTCCGCGGGGGCAGGAGCGAGGCCGCTCTGCAGGGGCAGGAACGAGGCCGCTCTGCAGGGGCAGGAGCCAGGCTGCTCCGCTGGGGCAGGAGCCAGGCTGCTCTGCAGGGGCAGGAACGAGGCCGCTGCGCAGGGGCAGGAACGAGGCCGCCCTGCAGGGGCAGGAACGAGGCCGCTCTGCCAGGGCAGGAGCCAGGCTGCTCTGCAGGGGCAGGAACGAGGCTGCTCTGCAGGGGCAGGAGCGAGGCTGCCCTGCAGGGGCAGGAACGAGGCCGCTCTGCAGGGGCAGGAACGAGGCCGCTGCGCAGGGGCAGGAACGAGGCTGCTCTGCAGGGGCAGGAGCGAGGCTGCCCTGCAGGGGCAGGAACGAGGCCGCTCTGCAGGGGCAGGAACGAGGCCGCTGCGCAGGGGCAGGAACGAGGCCGCTCTGCGGGGGCAGGAACGAGGCCGCTCTGCAGGGGCAGGAACGAGGCCGCTGCGCAGGGGCAGGAACGAGGCTGCTCTGCAGGGGCAGGAACGAGGCCGCTCTGCAGGGGCAGGAACGAGGCTGCTGCGCAGGGGCAGGAACGAGGCCGCTCTGCAGGGGCAGGAACGAGGCCGCTCTGCAGGGGCAGGAGCCAGGCCGCTCCGCGGGGGCAGGAGCGAGGCCGCTCTGCAGGGGCAGGAACGAGGCTGCTCTGCAGGGGCAGGAGCCAGGCTGCTCTGCAGGGGCAGGAACGAGGCCGCTGCGCAGGGGCAGGAACGAGGCCGCTCCGCGGGGGCAGGAGCGAGACCGCTCCACGGGGGCAGGAACGAGGCCACTGCGCAGGGGCAGGAGCGAGGCCGCTCCGCGGGGGCAGGAGCGAGGCCGCTCTGCAGGGGCAGGAACGAGGCCGCTCTGCAGGGGCAGGAGCCAGGCCGCTCCGCTGGGGCAGGAGCCAGGCTGCTCTGCAGGGGCAGGAACGAGGCCGCTCTGCAGGGGCAGGAGCCAGCCCGCTCCGGGGGGCAGGAGCGAGGCCGCTCTGCAGGGGCAGGAACGAGGCCGCTCTGCAGGGGCAGGAGCCAGGCTGCTCCGCTGGGGCAGGAGCCAGGCTGCTCTGCAGGGCAGGAACGAGGGCCGCTGCGCAGGGGCAGGAACGAGGCCGCCCTGCAGGGCAGGACGAGCCGCTCTGCCAGGGCAGGAGCCAGGCTGCTCTGCAGGGGCAGGAACGAGGCTGCTCTGCAGGGCAGGAGCGAGGCTGCCCTGCAGGGCAGGAACGAGGCCGCTCTGCAGGGGCAGGAACGAGGCCGCTGCGCAGGGGCAGGAACGAGCTGCTCTGCAGGGCAGGAGCGAGGCTGCCCTGCAGGGGCAGGAACGAGGCCGCTCTGCAGGGGCAGGAACGAGGCCGCTGCGCAGGGGCAGGAACGAGGCCGCTCTGCGGGGGCAGGAACGAGGCCGCTCTGCAGGGGCAGGAACGAGGCCGCTGCGCAGGGGCAGGAACGAGGCTGCTCTGCAGGGGCAGGAACGAGGCCACTGCGCAGGGGCAGGAACGAGGCTGCTGCACAGGGGCAGGAACGAGGCTGCCCTGCAGGGGCAGGAGCGAGGCCGCTGCGCAGGGGCAGGAACGAGGCTGCTCTGCAGGGGCAGGAACGAGGCTGCCCTGCAGGGGCAGGAACGAGGCTGCTCTGCAGGGGCAGGAGCCAGGCTGCCCTGCAGGGGCAGGAGCCAGGCCGCTCCGCAGGGGCAGGAGCCAGGCCGCTCCGCTGGGGCCAGAGCGAGGCTGCCCTGCAGGGGCAGGAACGAGGCTGCGCTGCAGGGGCAGGAACGAGGCCGCTGCGCCGGGGCAGGAATGAGGCTGCTCTGCAGGGGCAGGAGCCAGGCTGCTCCGCAGGGGCAGGAGCGAGGCTGCTCCGCTGGGGCAGGACCCAGGCTGCTCCGCAGGGGCAGGAGCCAGGCTGCTCCGCAGGGGCAGGAGCCAGGCTGCTCCGCTGGGGCAGGAGCCAGGCCGCGCTGTTTGCGCTCAGTCTGCCTCCGGTGTCAGTTGCGATCCCATCTGGCTTACAGGCGCTGCCGGCAGCCAGCAGAAACATCTCCCCGGGGCATCTTCCCATGGGACCTCACCCTGGCACATATTCCCACAGGACAAGTTCTTTTACACGTGGGAGCTGTCAGGGAGGCAGTGGGAACCTGGACTTTGTGAAATGCCAGGAGAGTGACGGGGCAGAGCCGGGTGGAGGGCCGGGGAAGGCGCCGGGCGAGTCCTGCCCTGCAGTCACGCCCAGGGAAGGACTCCTCGGCCTTCAAGAATAGACATCCTGGGTCAGAGCAGAGGTCTGCACGGCCCAGTATCCTGTTTATGCTACCCAGGGCCTCTCCTCCACCCCTGAGATGAAGGAGAGGAGCCAGGGTGGGAAAGGAGGAAGAGCCAGAAGCCCCTGTCCACAGGCAGGGCGGCTGCTGGGCGTTTTCTTCCTCGCTGGAAGGCCACAGCTGCTTAATTCTCACCTGGAGGCATCAGCAGCCTGGAGAGAAGGTTCCAGGAAGACCTCAGAGCAGCCTTCCAGTACCTGAAAGGGCTCCAGGAGAGCTGGGGAGGGACTTTGGACAAGGGCTTGGGGTGCCAGGATGAGGACAATGGCTTTGAGCTGGAGGAGGGGAGATTGAGACTGGAAAGGAGGAAGAAATTGTTGAGAGTGAGGCTGGGGAGACTCTGGCACAGGCTGCCCAGGGAGGCTGTGGCTGTCCCTTCCCTGGAGGTGTTGAAAGGCCAGGCTGGATGAGGCCCTGAGCAAGCTGGGCTGGTGGGAGGTGTCCCTGCCCATGGCAGGGGGTTGGAGCTGGCTGAGCTTTGAGGTCCCTTCCACCCTAACCCATTCCATCAATCTATGAATCGCCTTTGGGCATCAGGAGGAAGCTCTTCTCCATGAGAGGGCTCAACACTGGAACAGGGTGCCCAGGGATGTGGTTGAGGCCCCATCCCTGGAGACATTCAAGATCACACTTGATGTGGCCCTGGGCAGCCTGATCCAGCTGGAGGTGTCCCTGCTGAGTGCAGGGGGTTGGACAAGATGACCTTGGAGGGTCCCTTCTAACCCAGTGCAATCTGTGAAGCTTTTGTTTGCTTTCTTCCTCCACTGCAAGCCCACAACTATTTCCTTCTCACCTGTGGGCACCACACAGTGGACATGTGGATGAAAATATCAAACCAAAATGGTAAGAGCTGTGAGGATTAATTAATAGGCACTAAGTGGCCATCAAGCATCAAGTTAGGTGTTAATGTTAGATCTGGACAGGCTGGAGAAGAGAAGGCTCCCAGGTGACCTCATTGTGGCCTTCCAGAATCTGAAGGGGGCTACAAGAAGGCTGGGGAGGGACTGCTCAGGATCTCAGGTAGGGATAGGGACTAGGGGGAATGGACTGAAGCTGGAGGTGGGGAGATTGAGGCTGGAGGGGAGGAGGAAGTTCTTCCCCATGAGAGTGGTGAAGCCCTGGAATGGGTTGTGCAGGGAGGTGGTTGAGGCCCTGTCCCTGGAGGTGTTTAAGCCCAGGCTGGATGAGGCTCTGACCAGCCTGATCTAGTGTGGGGTGTCCCTGCCCATGGCAGGGGGGTTGGAACTGGCTGATCCTTGTGGTCCCTTCCAACCCTGACTGATACTATGATACTATGAATTGCATAGAGGGGAACCTCATGAAGTTCAACCAGGGCAGAGTCCTGCCCCAGGGAAGAAATAACCTCCTGCAGCAGTACAGGTGAGGGGAGACCTGCTGGGAAGCAGCTCCCAGGAGAATTTACAGAATAAAGCAGGGTTGGAAAGGACCTCAGAGATCATCCAGTCCAGCCTCTCACCCAGCACCATCTGATCAACTCAACCATGGCACCAAGTGCCTCATCCAGGCTCTGCCTAAACACCTCCAGGGATGGGGACTCCACCACCTCCCTGGGGAGAAGGATCTGAGACTGGCCAGCAGGTCACAGAGGGAAGGTTCTCCTCCCCCTCTTCTTTGTCCTAGTGAAGCCACATCTGAAGTCATGGGCTCCCCAGTTCAAGAGAGACAGAGAACAGTTGGAGAGAGTCCAGGGCAGGCTCTGAAGCTGCTGAGGGGGCCTGGAGCAGCTCTGTGAGGAGCAAAGGCTGAGAGCCCTGGGGCTGAGAGCCTGCAGAAGAGCAGCCCCAGAGGGGAGCTGAGCAGTGCTCAGCAAGAGCTAAAGGAGCTGTGGGGGGCAAGAGGCTGGGGCCAGACTCTGCTCAGTAGTGCCCAGGGACAGGCCAAGGGGCAGAGGGCACCAACTGGAACTCAGGAGAAGAAAGTGGTTTGGTGTGAGGGTGCTGAGCCCTGGAGCAGGCTGCCCAGAGAGGCTGTGGAGTCTCCTGGTGTGGAGAGCTTCCAACCCCCCCTGGCCCTTGTGCTGCTGGGCAGGCTGCTGTGGGAGCCCTGCTGGAGCAGGGGTTGCACTGGCTGAGCTCCAGAGGTCCCTTCCAACCCCCAGCAGGCTGTGAAAATTCCAGGATTCCAAAGTGACACCCAATTAACTCCCAGACCAGGAGGCAGAAACATCTGGAGCTGGGAGGACTAAGAGCTGCTCAGAGCTGACAAAGCAGGGTCAGAGGAGTCAGCAAAGAGCACTTGGTGGGTGCTGAGCTCCTTTTCTTCTTCCTACCCTTCCTTCACTGCAAAGGCTTTGCTGCAGGAGGTGCTTTAAAATCCTGGCTGCTCCCTCCCCTCCCCTCCCCTCCCCTCCCCCCCACCCTGCCAAGAGCTTCCCTCAATTCTTTTGCTTGGAGAAGAAGTTATTTTAGTCAGCTTCAGGAGCCCATGGCACAGGAGCAGCGCTGCCTGTGACATTTTGAGGACACAAAGGCAGTGTGGGAAACACTCTGTGGCGTTCCCCTGCCCTGCTGTGAGTGCTGCTCTGCAGGCAGGTACCTGGGTTCCCACGCTCGCCCTGCTGCTGCGGGGAGCCAGCTCGGGCATGTCCTCCCCACCCTCCACATACCTCCATGGCAGCTAGCAAAGTGATCCACCCCATCAGCCCTCAGCCCTGCCACAGCACTCCTGATCAATACAGGCTCCTGGGGCCATCTGCTGAGACCCCACCTGGAGCACTGTGGCCACTTCTGGAGCCTCTGGTTCCAGGAAGGCTCTGGAGGGGGGAGGGGGTGTGGTGGGTTGAAACTAACCCCCCAAAATAAAATTGCCAGCCCAGCTCAGGTGGAAGCAAAGGAAGCTCTGGTTACAAGCCAGGGTACAGCCTGCAGCAAGAGAAGCACAGCCAGCAGGGCCAGGGAGGGGATTCTGCCCCTCTGCTCTGCTCTGCTGAGACCTCCCCTGGAGCTCTGTGTCCAGTTCTGGAGCCTCTGTGCCAGGAAGGCTCTGGAGGGGCTGGAAGGTGTCCAGAGAAGGGCCCCGACGAGGAGCAGAGGGCTGGAGCTGCTCTGCTGTGAGGACAGACTGAGGGAGTTGGGGTTGTGCAGGCTGGAGAGGAGAAGGCTCCCAGGAGACCTCATTGTGGCCTTCCAGGATCTGCAGGGGGCTCCAAGCAAGCTGGGGAGGGACTTCTGAGGGTGTCAGGGAGGGATAGGACTGGGGGGGATGGAGCAAAACTAGAAGTGGGGAGATTGAGATTGGCTGTGAGGAAGAAGTTGTTGCCCATGAGGGTGGTGAGAGCCTGGCACAGGCTGCCCAGGGAGGTGGTGGAAGCCTCCTGCCTGGAGGTGTTTGCAGCCAGGCTGGAGGTGGCTGTGAGCAACCTGCTGTGGTGTGAGGTGTCCCTGCCCATGGCAGGGGGTTGGAACTGGCTGATCTTCAAGGTCCCTTCCAACCCAAACCACTCCAGGATTCTAGGAATCAAGTCCAACCATCAGCCCAACCCCACCATGGCCACCAAACCCTGTCCCCACCTGCCATGGCCACAGGTTTCTTGACCATCTCCAGGGGTGGGAACTCCACCAGCTCCCTGGGCAGCCTGTCCCCGTGCCTGACCGCCCTGCAGAGTGGTCACACAAAGAAATTGTTCCTAATTTCCACCCAAAACCTCCCCTGGGGCAACTTGAGGCCATTTCCTCTTGTCCTGTCTCTTGTTCCTTCAGAGAAGAGGCCAACCCCCACCCAGCTCCAGCCTCCTTTCAGGGAGCTGCAGAGAGCAAGGAAGTCTCCCCTCAGCCTCCTTTTCTCCAGACTAAACACCCCCAGCGCCCTCGGCTGCTCCTCCCCAGCCCTGTTCTCCAGAATCAGAGCAGGCAGCCCCCAGGGCTGAGGTCAGTAGTGATGAAGCAGTGGTGGAGTTGCCCCTCCACAGCTCTCACCTGATGCCAGGGGCCGGATCCACTCCTTGCTGTTGAGGTCAAGTCTCCAGAGGTCGTTGAAGGCTGCGTTGCAGCTGCTCTGGGTGCAGCCCCCGAACACGTACATGGACTGGTTGGCATCGTAGTAACAAGCACCTGGGAGGAAGCAGAGGCAGCCTTCAGCCAGTGCACAGCACCACTGAATGGGAGGGGGTGGAGGGGGCCTCTGCAGAGCATCCAGGCCAAGCCCCCTGCCAGAGCAGCAGCAGCCAGGGCAGGGCACACAGGGACACAGCCAGCAGGGTTTGGAAAGGCTCCACAGAAGGAGACTCCACAACCTCTCTGGGCAGCCTGCTCCAGGCTCTGCCACCCTCACAGGGACAAAGTTTCTCCTCCTCTTCCCATGGCTCCTCCTCTGCTCCAGCTTGCCCCCAGTGCCCCTTGTGCTGCCCTTGGACATCCCTGGGCAGAGCCTGGCTCCAGCCCTGCACATCTTGATCCCCAGCCATGAGGGCAGCCCTCAGGCTCCTCTGCTCCAAGCCCCAGCTGCCTCAGCCTGGCCTCACAGGAGATGTTCCACTGCCTGCAGCAGCTCTCTGCCTCTGGGATGGACTCTCTCAAGCAGTTCCCTGAGGTCCTTCTTGAACTGAGGGGCCCAGAACTGGACACAAGATTCCAGATGTGGCCTCAGCAGGGCAGAGCAGAGTGGGAGGAGAACCTCTCTTGACCTACTCAGCACAGCCCCTCTGCTCCCCCCCAGGATGCCCTTGGCCTTCCTGGCCACAAGGACACACTGCTGGCCCCTGGGCATCCTTCTGTCCACCAGGACTCCCAGGTCCCTCTCCTCTATGCTGCTCTCCCTTAGGTCAGTCCCCAGCCTCTCAAGGTCAGTGGGGTTGCTCTTCCTCAGATCCCTGACTCTCTGCTTGTCCTTCTTGGCTTTCCTTCCATTTCTGCCCACCCAGCTCTGCAGCCTGGCCAGGTCTGGCTGAATGGCAGCACAGCCTGAGGGCTGTCACCGCTGCCCCCAGCTTGGTGCCCTCAGCCAGGTCCTTGGTGACTCTATTGCCCAGCACTGGTGCCAGCAGCAAGCCCTGAGGCACCCCACTGGACAGAGGCCTCCAACTAGACTCTGACTTCTGTCTTTTGGGGTGAAATAAAGGTCATGTGGATCACTTTCTCCCCCCTCATCCTGCTTGCAGACAGGAGAAGAGCAGACAAGCTGCCCTGACTTCACTAAAACCAGAGGCCAGCCTAGGGGTATCCCCAAGCAGGGTAAACCTCCAGCAAGAGCCTTCTGAGATGATTATCTCCTCAAGCAGAGCTGCTCCTGACAGTGCAGAGAAAGCTGCCTCAGGAGCTTGCAGTTAATTAACTCAGCTATGATTAAGGCACTCAGCAGCCTCACCTTGTCTAAGCTGCTTCCTCCAGCTTATGGGGTCACCAACTTAGACCAAGCCTGGGCAGTGCCCCTAGGCCTGCTCACTCATTCATCTTTGCCAAAGCTGATAGAGTTTCACCTTCTCTCAGCACAGAGAAGCACCACAGGGACGTGGCTGTGGAACTGGAGAATCTGTCAGCTCAACAGAGAAGGACCTGGCAGTGCTGGGGGATAAATTCACCAGGAGTCAGCAATGTGCCCAGCAGGACAAGTGAGAGTCCCCTCCCCATCTGCTCTGCCCCAGTGAGGCCACATCTGGAGTCCTGGGTCCAGTTCTGGGCTCCCCAGTTCAAGAGGGACAGAAAACTACCGGAGAGAGTCCAGCAGAGAGCCATGAAGATGCTGAAGGGGTCTGGAGAAAAGAGTTGTCTCCACCTGCTCAGGTGGAACCTCCTGGGTTCCAGTTGGTGCCCTCTGCCCCTTGGCCTGGCCCTGGGCACCACTGAGCAGAGTCTGGCCCCAGCCTCTTGCTCCCCACAGCTCCTTTAGCTCTTGCTGAGCGCTGCTCAGCTGCCCTCTGGGGCTGCTCTTCTCCAGACTGAACACCCCCAGGTCCCTCAGCTGCTCCTCCCCAGCCCTGTTCTCCAGACCCTTCACCTTGCCCTCCTCTGGACCTGCTCCAGCCCTCAATGTCCTTCCTGGAGTGAGGAGCCCAGAACTGAAACCCAGGACTCAAGGAGTGGCCTCAGCAGTGCCCAGTACAGGCTTCAATCCTGCCCTGCTCCTGCTGGCCACACCATTGCTGATCCAGGCCAGGCTGCTGGTGAACTTCTTGGCCACCTGGGCACCCCCTGGCTCAACTTCAGCTGCTGTCACCCAGCACCCCCAGGGCTTTCTCTGCTGGGCAGTTCCCAGCCCCTCTGGCCCCAGCCTGCAGCCTTCATGGGGGTGTTGTGAGCCAGGTGCAGGACCCAGCCCTTGGCCTTGTTGAGCCTCATCCCACTGGCCTCAGCCCATGGCTCCAGTCTGGCCAGATTCCTCTGTTGAGCCTCCAAGCCTCCAGCTCATCAAGATCCCAGCCCACTGAGAGTCTTCTGCACAGTGACTGAGGGTGCACTCAACTCCCTCCCCCAGCTCATTGATGAAGACATGAAAGAGAAGCTTTCCTCAGAGCAGAAGGAGCAGGGGAGGTGGGTGGGTGGCAGGGATGGAAGCTGCACCTTCCCTCCTGCTGCAGGGCAGGCTGCACACAGCTGCTCAGCAGTTCAGACATCAGCCTGGATTCCCCTGGGCTGACCTGACAGGAAAGGTTTTTCCTGCTTGAAAAAGGAGCAAGAAGAGAGAGAGGGAGGGAGGGAGAAAGACAGGGAGGGAGAAAGAGAGGGAGGGAGAAAGAAAGAGAGGGAGGGAGAATGAAAGAGAGGGAGGGAGGGAGAAAGAGAGGGAGGGAGAAAGAGAGGGAGGGAGAAAGAGAGGGAGGGAGAAAGAGAGGGAGGGAGAAAGAGAGGGAGGGAGTTCTGTGTCCAGTTCTGGGCTCCTTAGGTTAGGAAAGATGTTGAGCTGCTGGAAGGTGTCCAGAGAAGGGCAACAGAGCTGGGGAGGGGTCTGGAGCACAGCCCTGGGAGGAGAGGCTGAGGGAGCTGGGCTTGCTTAGCCTGCAGAAGAGGAGGCTGAGGGGAGACCTTCTTGCTCTCTGGAGGGTGGTTGGAGCCAGGTGGAGGTTGGTCTCTTCTCCCAGGCCCCCAGCCCCAGAACAAGAGGACACAGCCTCAAGCTGTGCCAGGGGAGGTTTAGGCTGGAGGTGAGGAGAAAGTTCTTCATAGAAAGCCATGGTTTAGTTGTCAGGAGGTGTTAGGTATTAGGCAATAGGTTGGACTTGGTGATCTCTGAGGTCTTTTCCAACCTGGCTGATTGCCTGATTCTGCCAGGCTTTGGCAGGGTTTGCATCACTGCAGGCTCACAGCAGCTTCCTTTGTTTCCTGGGGGTAGCTAAAAGCCTTTGCAGCTCTGCTTTCTGCTGGGGAATCAGAGAATGGTTTGGGTTGGAAGGGACCTCCAAAGGTCATCTGGTCCTGTGAGTCCCTGTCCAGTGAGCAGGGACATCCTCCACTAGATCAATACTAAGAGACCTTCTGGTTCTCTCCAACTCCCTGAAGGGAGGTTGGAGCCAGGTGGGGGTTGGGCTCTTATCCCAAGGAACAAGTGATGGGACAAGAGGAAATTAGATCATGGCACCAAGCACCCCACCAAGTCTCCTCCTGAACACTTCCAATGAAGGTGACTCCACCACCTCCCTGGGCAGCACATCCCAATGGGCAATCACTCTCTTTGTATAGAATTTCTTCCTAACATCCAGTCTAAACCTCCTCTGGCACAGCCTGAGACTGTGTCCTCTTGTTCTGGTACTGGCTGCCTGGGAGAAGAGACCAACCTCTGCCTGGCTACAACCTCCCTTCAGGTAGCTGTAGAGAGCAAGAAGGTCTCCCCTGAGCCTCCTCTTCTGCAGGCTAAGCAACCCCAGCTCCCTCAGCCTCTCCTCCCAGGGCTGTGTTCCAAACCCCTCCCCAGCTCTGTTGCCCTTCTCTGGACACCTTCCAGCAAGTCAACCTCCTTCCTAACCTGAGGGGCCCAGAACTGGACACAGGACTCAAGGTGTGGCCTAAGCAGTGCAGTGTACAGGGGCAGAATGACCTCCCTGCTCCTGCTGGCCACACTCTTCCTGATGCAAATGGCCTCAGGGTGCTCCAGGGGAGGTTTGGGTTGGACATGAGGTTGGACTTGGTGATCTCTGAGGTCTTTTCCAACCTGGCTGATTGTCTGATTGTAAGCAGGGACTTTCACACAGCTCCTTTGTTATCTTAGAGGGGAGGTGGCAGCATTCTTCTGCTCTGTTTGGGTTGTGGGGCAGCCCAGGCAGGCAGGCACCCCACGGCCCCTGTTCCAGTCCCGGCCCAAGAGTCGGTTAGACTCTGCCCTCCGGCTTCCAGGATTCCTGGAGGGCCATTTAGATAGAACAGAATAGAACAGAACAGTGAAGAGGTGATTGGGAGCAGTCAGCATGGCTTTGCCAAGGGCAAATCCTGCCTGACAAACCTGGTGGCCTTCTATGAACAGGTCACAACATGAATAGCTGAGGGGCGAGCAGCTGATGTTGTTTAGCTGGCCCTAAGCAAAGCCTTCGTCGCTGTCCTGCCCCACAGCCTGGTCCCCAGGGTGCTGACACATGGTGTGATGGGTGACCACCAGCTGGATGCAGAACTGGCTTGATGGCTGCACCCAAAGAGTGGCTGTCCATGGGTCCATGTCCCAGGGGAGGCCAGGGACAAGCAGAGTCCCTCAGGGATCAGCCCTGGGACCAGGCTTGTTCCACATCTCTGTGGGTGCCATGGGCAGTGGCAGTGAGTGCAGCCTCAGCAAGGTTGTGATGACACCAAGCTGTGTGGTGCAGCAGACAGCTGGAGGGAAGGATCCATCCAGAGGGACCTGGGCAGGCTGCAGAGGGGGGCACAAGCCAACCTCAGGAGCTTCAACAAGACCAAGGGCAGGGTCCTGCATCTGGGTGGAGGCAACCCCAGGCACAAATGCAGGCTGGGCAGGGACTGGCTGGGGAGCAGCCCTGAGGAGAGAGCCTTGGGGGTGCTGGGGGAGGAGAAGCTCCCCAGGAGCTCTCAGGGTGCACTTGCAGCCTGGAAAGCCAAGCAGAGCCTGGGCTGCAGCAGGAGAAGTGTGGCCAGCAGGGCAAGGGAGGGGATTCTCCCCCTCTGCTCAGCCCTGCTGAGACCCCACCTGCAGTACTGCCTCCAGGTCTGGAGCCCCTATGACAAGAGGGATCTGGAGGTGCTGGAAGGTGTCCAGAGCAGGCCAGGAGGAGGAGCAGAGGGCTGAGCTGCTCTGCTGTGAGGACAGACTGAAGAGTTAGGGCTGTTCAGTCTGGAGAAGAGAAGGCTCCCAGGTGACCTCATTGTGGCCTTCCAGGATCTGCAGGGGGCTACAAGAAGGCTGGGAAGGGACTGCTCAGGATCTCAGGTAGGGATAGGACTAGGGGGAATGGACTGAAGCTGGAGGTGGGGAGATTCAGGCTGGAGGGGAGGAGGAAGTTCTTCCCCATGAGGGTGGTGAGGCCCTGGAATGGGTTGTGCAGGGAGGTGGTTGAGGCCCTGTCCCTGGAGGTGTTTAAGCCCAGGCTGGATGAGGCTCTGGCCAGGCTGATCTAGTGTGGGGTGTCCCTGCCCATGGGCAGGGGGGTTGGAACTGGCTGATCCTTGTGGTCCCTTCCAGCCCTGACTGATATTATGATACTATTTACAGCTTCTGGAGCTGGGGGAGATCAGATTGGGGAAAAAAATCACCCCAAACCCCAACAGTTAAAGGATCTGAAATTGAAGAGGGGGGAAGCAGTTTGGGGAGAACTCCCCCAAGACTGAAAGCTTCTGAAGGTGAGGAAGGGAGAGGAGATGTGGGGAGAAAAATGAAGATGAGGAAAGGAGATCAGTCTGGGGGGGGGTGTGGAAAATAACAGTTAAAGGATCTGAAGCTGAAGAGGGGGAAATGGTTTGGGGAAAACCTCCCTCAGTGTTTAAAGCTTCTGAAGTTGAGGAAGAGAAAGGAGACATGGGGAGAAAAATGAGGGAGACATGGGGAGAAAACCAACCCAACAGTTAAAGGATCTGAAGTTGAAGAGGGAAGATCTGTTAGGGGAGAACCCCCTCACAGTATAACCAAGGTTGGAAGAGACCCCAAGGATCATCAAAGTCCAACCTGTCCCAACAGACCTCACAACTAGACCATGGCACCAAGTGCCACGTCCAATCTCCTCTTGAACACCTCCAGGGACGGCGACTCCACCACCTCCCTGGGCAGCCCATTCCAATGACGAATGACTCTCTCTGTGAAGAACTTCCTCCTCACCTCGAGTCTAAACCTCCCCTGGCACAGCTTGAGACTGTGTCCCCTTGTTCTGGTGCTGGTTGCCTGGGAGAAGAGACCAACCCCCTCCTGTCTACAACCACCCTTCAGGTAGTTGTAGAGGGCAATGAGGTCACCTCTGATCCTTCTCTTCTCCAGGCTAAACAACCCCAGCTCCCTCAGCCTCTCCTCACAGGGCTGTGCTCAAGGCCTCTCCCCAGCCTTGTTGCCCTTTTCTGGACACGTTCAAGTATCTCGATGTCCTTCTTAAACTGAGGGGCCCAGAACTGGGCACAGTACTCAAGGTGTGGCCTAACCAATGCAGAGTACAGGGCAGAATGACCTCCCTGCTCCTGCTGGCCACACTATTCCCAATACAGGCCAGGATGCCGTTGGCCTTCTTGGCCACCTGGGCACACTGTTGGCTCATGTTTAGGTGGGTGTCAATCAGCACCCCCAGGTCCCTCTCTGTTTGGCAGCTCTCCAGCCACTCTGACCCCAGCCTGTAGCTCTGCCTGGGGTTGCTGTGGCCAAAGTGCAGCACCCGGCACTTGGACTTATTAAATGCCATCCCATTGGACTCTGCCCATCTGTCCAGTCGGTCGAGGTCCCTCTGCAGAGCCTTTCTACCCTCTAACTGACTAACATCTGTTCCCAACTTGGTGTCATCTGCAAACTTGCTGATGACTGACTCAACCCCCTCATCCATATCATCAATGAAGATGTTAAAGAGGATGGGGCCCAGCACCCTCGAGACTGAAAGCTACTGAAGATGAGGAAGGGAGAGGAGACATGGGGAGAAAAATGAAGATGAGGCAAGGAGATCAGTTTGGGAGGGAAAAAACCAACCCAACAGTTAAAGGATCTGAAGCTGAAGAGGCAAGATCTGTTAGGGGAGAACCCCCCAAGACTGAAAGCTTCTGAAGATGAGGAAGGGAGAGGAGATGTGGGGAGAACAATGAAGATGAGGAAGGGAGATAGATCAGGACTCTGTCATCCATAGAGAGGGCAGGAATGGGAGCACAGCTCCAGGCTGGAGCCAGCCCAGCAGCTTTCAAGGCTATTCCACACAGTCACAGAATCCTGGAATGGTTTAGGTTGGAAGAGACCTCAAAGCTCAGCCAGTTCCAACCCCCTGCCATGGGCAGGGACACCTCCCACCAGCCCAGCTTGCTCAAGGCCTCATCCAGCCTGGCCCTGAACACCTCCAGGCAGGGGACAGCCACAGCCTCCCTGGGCAGCCTGTGCCAGAGTCTCCCCAGCCTCACTTTTAACAATTTCTTCCTCCTCTCCAGTCTCAGTCTCCCCTCTCCCAGCTCAAAGCCATTGTCCTCACCCTGGCACTTCCAGCCCTTGTCACAAGTCCCTCCCCAGCTCTCCTGGAGCCCCTTCAGGTACTGGAAGGCTGCTCTGAGGTCTCCCTGGAACCTTCTCTTCTCCAGGCTGAGCAGCCCCAACTCCCTCAGCCTGTCCCTGTAGGGAGGTTCTCCAGCTCACCATCCCTGGAGGTGTTCAAGAGGGGTTGGATGTGGCACTTGGTGTCATGGGCTAGTAGTCAGGAGGTCTTGGGTGACAGGTTGGACTTGATGATCTTTGAGGTCTTTTCCAACCTTGGTGATTCTATGATTCTATGATCTTCATGGCCTGCTCTGGACCTGCACCAACAGTTCCAAGTCCCTCTTTTGCTAGAGACATCAGAACTGGAGGCAGTGCTGCAGGTGGGGTCTGAGCAGAGCAGAGAATCCCCTCCCTGTGCTGCTGCTCTCCCTGCTCTGGCTGCAGCTCAGCACTCAGCTGCCTGCTGGGCTGCCAGGGACCACTGCTGGCTCCTGGGGAGTTTGTCAGCACCTGACACCCCCAAGTCCTTCTCCTGCAGACTGCTCTTCAGCCACTCCTTGTCTAGCCTGGATTTGTGCTTGGGATTGCCCTGATTCCTGATGTTTGAGGATGGTGCTAACCACAGAGAGCTCAGAGCTGGCTGGTTCCTGTTTCCCTTCTGAAAGCATCAGAGGCTATGGCCTGGAGCTTGAGAGAAACGAAATACAGACCAACTGGGAACGGGGAACTGAAGGCAAAGCTCCTGCCCCTTGTGCTAATTAAAGGACAGTGACCTTCCAGACGTGGAGGACATCAACTAAAGCAACCCCTCCAAGCTGCAAGGCCACATTCCCCAGGGGAGCCAGGGGCAGGAGGCAGCCTGGCTGCAGCGCTCCCCCTGCCGCGCAGCCCCGGGCCGCCAGCGGCACCGCTGGGCTCCCGGCCCCGGCCAGCCAGGAGGCCTCTGCCCAGCAGGGCCTGTGGAGGGGCTGGCACAGCTCCCTGCACCCTGGGGCTGGGCTCTGGAGGGAAGCTCCCCAGGCCCAGCCGCGCCTGGCCCGGGTGCGGGCAGGGAGGGCCGCGGGTGGCAGCGGCCACACCGCTGCCTGGCACCGCGGGTGCCGAGCGGCCTGCGAGCTGTGGCAGGGCAAGAACGCGCCCAGGGCCAGCGCCCCACGGCTGCAGGGGCAAAAACATCCCTCACAGAAGCACAGCAACACTTGGCATGCCACAGAGCTGGTGAGATCGGCAAGGCCAGCCCTGCACCCAGCCCTGGTCCGGGCAGCACCAAACCACGGCCCTCAGCACCACATCCCCACAGCTCTGAAAGCCCCCCAAGGCTGGGGACTGCCCCACTGCCCTGGGCAGCCTGGGCAAGGTCTTGACAACCCTCAAGGGGAAGAAATTGTTCCTCATGGCCAACCTAAACCTCCCCTGGGGCAACAATTTCAGGCCATTTCCTCTTGTCCTATCTCTTGTTCCTTGGGACAAGTGACCAACCCCACCTGGCTCCCACCTCCTTTCAGGGAGCTGGAGAGAGCCAGCAGCTCTCCCCTCAGCCTCCACCCCCAGCTCCCTCAGCTGCTCCTCCCCAGCCCTGTTCTCCAGACCCTTCAGCAGTTTCCTTGCCCTTCCCTGGACCTGCTCCAGCCCTCACTGTCTTTCCTGGAGTGAGGAGCCCAGGACTCAAGCTGTGGCCTCCCCAGTGCCCAGCACAGGGTAACAGTCCTGCTGCCCACACCATTGCTGATCCAGGCCAGGCTGCTGGTGGCCTCCTTGGCCACCCCCCTGTCTCATCTTGGAGTGAGGTGCTCAAACCTGAACCCAGGGTTCTAGGTGTGGCACCTCTCTCATTATTCCCTAAGCTCTCTTTCCCTTCTCCTGGCAGTTCAGGGGCTGAGTGCAGCCCAGTGCAGTGAGCTAGGGAGCAAAGCTGGGTGGGGACAGAGGAGCTGTAGCTGGGGTAGCTGTAGCTGTAGCTGAGCAGCCCATCCTGCAAACCAAACAACATTCCAGCTTGTCCTCTCCTTTGCTTCTCAGGGTAAACCCAGGAGGTTGCTGTAATTAATCAGCCTGGTGGTGCCAAGCTCCCCAGACTCCATGGAGAATAAACAACCCAAACCTCCAGCAATGAGGATGTCAAATGAGTCACTCTGCCATCAAAGGATCAATATTCCTGGCAGGAGGGGCAGGATTCCTCTGCTGCTTTTCCCTCTCTGCATTCCTGCACTCTCCCACCACAGGCAGTTGTTTGAGCACATGAGTCAGAGCCCTGCTGTGATGTTTGCAGGCTCCCAGGAAGGGTCAGGAAAGCATGAGGTGCCTACTACAAAGACCAGGTACACACCAAACCCCAGAGGGAGGCCTTGTAGCAGGCACCTCAATGCCTCCCAGCAGGCAGCACCTTTGTAGTAGGCAGCTCTGGGTGTGGAGTGTAGGCTCCTGGGAGCTGGAGCTACCAAATCACATCACCCAGCTCTGCAGCTTCAACCCAGCCTGCAGAACCCTCAAATGGGCTGGGCTGGAAGGGACCTTACAGATCCCCCAGTTCCAACCCCCTGCCATGGGCAGGGACACCTCCATCCTCATCCATCCCCAGCCAACCTGGCCTGGAACACCTCCAGGCAGGAGGCATCCACAGCCTCCCTGGGCAACCTGTGCCAGGGCCTCCCCACCCTCACTGGGAAGAACTTCTTCCTAATCTCCAGACTAAATCCTCCCAACCCATCCTATGATCTCCAGGCTGGAACTCTCCCTTAAGAGTGAGCTCAGCTGGAAAATATTTCTGGGGAAAAGAATGTTAATTGGTTTTTTTTTTTGGTGGGGGGGAAGCTCTCTGTGTTAAAGGTGGAGCAGGCTGGAGGTGATGTGCTCAGCAAGAGTCATAGAAGCACAGAACTGTCAAGGTTGGAAGGGAGCTCAAGGCTCAGCCAGCTCCAACCCCCTGCCATGGGCAGGGACACCTCACACCCCAGCAGGTTGCTCACAGCCACCTCCAGCCTGGCTGCAAACACCTCCAGGCAGGAGGCTGCCACCACCTCCCTGGGCAGCCTGTGCCAGGCTCTCACCACCCTCCTGGGCAACAACTTCTTCCTCACAGCCAATCTCAATCTCCCCACTTCTAGTTTTGCTCCATCCCCCCCAGTCCTATCCCTCCCTGACACCCTCAAAAGTCCCTCCCCAGCTTGCTTGGAGCCCCCTTCAGATCCTGGAAGGCCACAATGAGGTCTCCTGGGAGCCTTCTCCTCTCCAGCCTGCACAACCCCAACTCCCTCAGGCTGTGCTCACAGCAGAGCAGCTCCAGCCCTCTGCTCCTCCTCGTGGCCCTTCTCTGGACACCTTCCAGCCCCTCCAGATCCTTCCTGGCACAGAGGCTCCAGCAGAAACCAGAAGATGCAGCTGGACTTGATGATCTCAAAGGTCCTTCCCAACCTCAACGGTCCTACACCTCCCCTCTTCCAGCTCCAAGCTGTTGCCCTCTCGTCCTATCACTGCAAGCTCTTGGAGACAGCCCACAGCCCATCCATAAACTTTGTTATCAAAGATCAAAGAGCTCCCTGAATGCTTCCTCCCCCCTGGGAGGAGGTAGCTGCTATTTATTATTCCTTATCAAACAGTTTTTCTGTCACTCCCTCCCCGACTGACAGCAGCCATGCTGACCTCCAGCCATTTCAAAGCCTCTCACTAGGCCTCTTCTGCTCCATGTGAGCACTTCTGGGCTGCTTCTAATTCATCCTGGAGGAGAGATAAGCTGTAGCCTCCTCTTTAATGCCAGCTACCACTGCCTCTTAGAATAGAATAGAATTAAACCAGGTTGGAGAAGACCTTTGAGATCATCCAGTCCAACCTCTCACCCAGCACCATCTGAGCAACTAAACCATGGCACCAAGGGCCTCATCCAGGCTCTTCCTGAACACCTCAAGGAATGGGGATTCCACCACCTCCCTGGGCAGCACATCCCAGTGGCAAATCTCTCTTGCTGGGAAGAATTTCCTCCTAACCTCCAGCCTGAACCTCCCCTGGCACAGCTTGAGACTGTGTCCTCTTGTTCTGCTGCTGGGTGCCTGGCAGAAGAGACCAACCCCCACCTGGCTCCAATCTCCCTTCAGGGGAGTTGCAGAGAGCAAGAAGGTCTCCCCTGAGCCTCCTCTTCTGCAGGCTAAGCAACCCCAGCTCCCTCAGCCTCTCCTCCCAGGGCTGTGCTCCAGACCCCTCCCCAGCCTTGTTGCCCTTCTCTGGACACCTTCAAGTCTCTCAATGTCCTTCTTAACCTGAGGAGCCCAGAACTGGACACAGGACTCCAGGTGTGGCCTAAGCAGTGCTGAGCACAGGGCACAAGGACTTCCCTGCTCCTGCTGGCCACACTCTTCCTGATGCAGGCCAGGATGCCATTGGCCTTCTTGGCCGCCTGGGCACACTGCTGGCTCCTGTTCAGCTGCTCTCCACCACTCCCCCCAGGTCCCTCTCTGCCTGGCTGCTCTCAGCCACTCTGCCCCCAGCCTCTTGACTTCCAGTGCCTGCTGGGTGATATCTTCCCACAGGACCTGGTGACTCACCCCTGAAACATGGCTTTGGGAGCCCTCCCTAGCGCTCCCCCCCTGCCCAGACCTCCTGTTCTGACATCACCTCAGCTCAGCACCTCTTGGCACTGCAGGGCAGAGCTTCAGGGATGGTTTGAGTTGTTGCTTTTCCTGATTGGGGGTGGAATTTTTTGTCCTGAGTGATTTGTAGCTTTGATGTCAGACTGGGAGTCCACCCACGAGCACTCCAGGCTTTGTTGTAGTGAAAGGAGAGAGCAGAGAGCTGGAGAGCTGCTTCCAAACACCAGCTGAAGTCAGCAAACAAGTTAATCCAGAACAGCTTTCTGTGTGCAAAGTGCAGGAGCAAGGCTTCTGCAGGGACTGGAGGCTGCCCAGAGCCAGGGCACCGACAGCATTTGCAGGGCAGGAGGGGATTCTGCCCCTCGGCCTGACTGAGACCTCCCCTGCAGGGCTGGGGCAGCTCTGGAGCCCACAGCACAGACAGGGACCTGCTGGAGCAGGGCCAGGGGAGGCCACAGCAGTGCTGGCAGGGCTGGAAGCCCTCTGCTGGGAGGCCAGGCTGAGAGGGTTGGGGTTGTTCAGCATGGAGAAGGCTCCAGGGAGACTCCAGGTCTGCCAGGGTTTGACACCTCCCACTAGATCAGGCTGCTCAAGGCCTCATCCAACCTGGCCTTGAACACCTCCAGGCAGGGAGCATCCACAGCCTCCTTGGGCAACCTGTGCCAGTTGATGGTAGGCTGAACAGGAGCCAGCAGTGTGCCCAGGGGGCTAAGAAGGCCAAGGGCATCCTGGCCTGCAGCAGGAACAGTGTGGCCAGCAGGAGCAGGGAAGTCCTTGTGCCCTGTGCTCAGCACAACTGAGGCCACTTGAGTCCTGTGTCCAGTTCTGGCTCCTCAGTCAGGAAGCTGTTGAGCTGCTGGAAGGTGCCCAGAGAAGGCACCAGAGCTGGGGAGGGGTGGGAGCACAGCCCTGGGAGGAGAGGCTGAGGGAGCTGGGCTTGCTTAGCCTGCAGAAGAGGAGCTCAGGGGAGACCTTCTTGCTCTCTGCAACTCCCTGCAGGGAGGTTGTAGCCAGGTGGGGGTTGGGCTCTTCTCCCAGGCAGGCAGCCAGCAGCAGAACAAGAGGACACAGTCTCAAGCTGTGCCAGGGGAGGTTCAGGCTGGAGGTTAGGAAGAAATTCTACACAGAGAGAGACTGGCCATTGGGCTGTGCTGCCCAGGGAGGTGGTGGAGTCCCCACCCCTGGAGGTGCTCAGGAGGGGACTTGATAGGGTGCTTGGTGCCATGGTTTAGTTGATCAGATGGTGCTGGGTGAGAGGCCTCGAAGGTCTCTTCCAACCTGGTTTATTCTATTCAGTGTCTCCCCACCTCCCTGTAGAGAAGGTCTTCCTCATCTCCAGCCTCCATCTCCCCTCTCCCAGCTCATCAGCACTGCACTAACACAGCATCTTAAACCCAAGGGATGAACAGTGGTGCCTTTTCATTCTTCAGAAGGAGAGGGCAATCTTTGCTGAGCACACTGGTATCACCACAGCTTCCCACAGGGTCTCCTGGAACAGGCTGCCCAGGGAAGGCTCTGGCTCCCCAGCCCTGCAGGGGCTGCTCTGGCTCCCCAGCCCTGCAGGGGTTTGAAAGCCACAGAGGGTGTCAGGGAGGGATAGGACTGGGGGGGATGGAGCAAAACTAGAAGTGGGGAGATTCAGATCAGATGTGAGGAAGAAGTTGTTGCCCATGAGGGTGGTGAGAGCCTGGCACAGGCTGCCCAGGGAGGTGGTGGCAGCCTCCTGCCTGGAGGTGTTTGCAGCCAGGCTGGAGGTGGCTGTGAGCAACCTGCTGCAGTGTGAGGTGTCCCTGGCCATGGCAGGGGGTTGGAGCTGGCTGAGCCTTGAGGTCCCTTCCAACCCTGACAGTTCTGTGACTCTCTGTGGAGCTGAGGGGGAATGCTTGGGCTTGATGGCCTTCAAGGTCTTTTCCAATCAACATCATTCTGTGATCCAAGGGTCCCTGGACTTGCCTAGGGCAGGAGGCTGTGCCTTGGCTGCTTTCCTAAGCCATAACTTGGGAATATGAAGCTGCTTGCTCCTGGCATCACACCACTCACACCATGTTTATTTACCTTCAGAAGAACCACAACCTGCTCCTTGAAGAGCTGCCTGACCCAGCAACAATGCCAGGAGGGCTACATTTTTGTCCTGGCTGCTGAGGCAGCTTTGTGCCACTGCAGCTCAGGGAGGCCTCTTGCCCTCAAGGGAAATGGCTTTTTTGTCTTCCCTGCCAGAAAACTGGAAGCAGGGCAAGAAGTTCAGCCCTGCAGGAAGAGAGTCACAGACTGGAAGGGACCCTCAAAGGTCCTCTTGTCCAAGCCCCCTGCAGGCAGCAGGGACACCTCCCACTGGAGCAGGCTGCGCAGGGACACAGCGAGGCTGAGCTTCAGTGTCTCCAGGGATGGAGCCTCAACCACATCTCTGGGCAACCTGCTTGTGTTCCACCACTCACTGCAAAGAGCTTCCTCCTGATGTTCAGCCTTAATCTGCCCTGCTCCACTTTCAAACCATTGTCCCTCATCCTGTCCCCACAGGCCCTTCTGAGCAGCCCCTTCCCAGCTCTCCTGGAGCCCCTTTCAGGAACTGGAAGGCTGCTCTAAGGTCTCCCCAGAGCCTTCTCTCCTCCAGGCTGAACAGCCCCAACTCTCCCAGCCTGTCTTCACAGGGGAGGTTCTCCAGCCCAATGATCGTCTTTGTGCCTTCTCTGGACCTGCTAGATCAGGTCCACATCCTTCTTGTGTTGAGGACCCCAGAGCTGGGCACAGCCCTGCAGGTGAGGTCTCAAAGCAAAGCAGAGGGCAGGATCCTCTCCCTCCACCTCTGGCCACACTGCTTTGGATGCAGCCCAGGCTGCCCTTGGCCTCCTGTGCTGCCAGTGCCCATTGCTGGCTCCTGGCCAGCTTCTCACTCAGCAGCACCCTGCAAGGCCTTTCCTGCAGGGCTGCTCTCAACCTCACCATCATCCCCCAGCCTGGATTGCTATCAAGGCTTGCCCTGACCTAGGTGCAAAAGAAGAGCAGCAGCATTGCTTTGCTCAGTCAGCAAATGTGTTTGCTCCCCATGTGCAGCTCTGGGGGTTATTTTGAGGCAAGGCATGCTTAGCCTCCTGCCCATGAGACTGCACAGAGATGATGATGGAGAAGCAGCCAGTGGACATCCCTGAGTGCTATGAGTAAGCAAACCCAGTGCTTTGACAGCCACAAGAGTCAAGTCCTTGCCAAGAGAGGTTTCTATTGAAGGGGACACAGCTCAGCCTCCAAAGGGGGCTGTGGAAAGAAACTTCTGTGTTGAATCTGCAAAAGCAGGAAGCCAAAATCCCACCCAAGCTCCAGGAACTCTTCGTAGGAGCCAGAAGCCAACACCCCTGGTGAGCAGCTACTGAATCCTTGTGCCTGGTGCTGGCAGAGCAGTTGGTTACACTGCTGGATGCCGAGGGACACAGTGCACAGCCCTGGGCTGCAGGTCCCCAGCACAGATCACAGAGTCATTTTGGCTGGAAGAGACCTTTGAGAACATCAAATCCAGCCCTGAACCCAGCATTGAGCAATGGGCACCACCAAACCATGGCCCTCAGCACCACATCTCCACAGCTCTGAAAGCCCTCCAGGGCTGGGGACTGCACCACTGCCCTGGGCAGCCTGGGCCAGGCCTGGACAGCCCTCAAGGGCAAGAAATTGTTCCTCATGGCCAACCTAAACCTCCCCTGGGGCAACTTGAGGCTCTTTCCTCTTGGCCCATTATTTGTTCCTTGGGAGAAGAGACCAAGCCCCACCTCACTGCAATCTCCCTCAGGGAGCTGTGGAGAGCAATCAGGTCTCTCAGCCTCCTTTTCTCCAGACTGACCACCCCCAGCTCCCTCAGCTGCTCCTCCCCAGCCCTGTTCTACAGACCCTTCCCAAGCTTGGTTGCCCTTCTCTGGGCCCACTGCAGTACCTCAGTGTCCTCCTTGGGGTGAGGGTGCCCAGGCTGAGGGCAGGAGTGGAGCAGAGCTACTTACTGTGGGAGAAGCGCTGGGTGATGGGGGTGCCGGGGTAGGGGTAGGTGCGGCTCTCCCACTGGATGTTCCCTTCTTGCACTGCCTTGATGAAGCCATGGTAGCACTGATGGGCCACACCTAGGGGGGAAACAAACCAAGGGGTCAGCAGAAGTTGGGGCACCTGTAGGAAGGAGCCCTGCCTGCAAGGTTGCACAAGCAGCCTGAGAGCAGCTCTGTGCTTAGGCTGCCAACAGGCTGGGGGAAATGGGGAGGATTAAAGAGAATAAATCACAGAGTCAATAAGGTTGGAAAAGACCTCAGAGCTCAGCAAGTCCAGCCTGGCACCCAACACCTCCTGACTACTAAACCATGGCTCCAAGGGCCACATCCAATCCCCTCTTGAACACCTCCAGGGATGGGGACTCCACCACCTCCCTGGGCAGCACATCCCAAAAGTAGTTTCATAGTTTCAGTCAGGGTTGGAAGGGACCACAAGGATCAGCCAGTTCCAACCCCCCTGCCATGGGCAGGGACACCCCACACTAGAGCAGCCTGGCCACAGCCTCATCCAGCCTGGGCTGAAACACCTCCAGGGCAGGGCCTCAACCACCTCCCTGCACAACCCATTCCAGGGCTTCACCACTCTCATGGGGAAGAACTTCCTCCTCCCCTCCAGCCTGAATCTCCCCACCTCCAGCTTCAGTCCATCCCCCCTAGTCCTATCCCTACCTGAGATCCTGAGCAGTCCCTCCCCAGCCTTCCTGTAGCCCCCTTCAGATACTGGAAGGCCACAATGAGGTCACCTCGGAGCCTTCTCTTCTCCCCAGTGGCTAACAACTCTCTCTGTGAAGAACTCTCTCTTCACCTCCAGCCCAACCTCCCCCAGAGCTGCAGTTAACTTTGTGGATGGAGTCCACGTGGCTGTGATCCTGCTGGGAGGGACCAGACTCCACTCCAGCTCTGGGGGAGCTCTACACTGGCAGCAGCTCAGCGGCGCTCCAGCAGCCCTCGCACCGAGGGTGCCACAACCTGCCAGCAGGTTGGTTTTTCCCCCTTCCTCTCCAAAGATTTGCTGACTGAGCCAGGAACACCCCCAGGCAAGAAATGCAGAGGAGAAAGCAGGAAGTTTTTTAACACCTGAAGCCTGGGGTCCTCCAGCAGCTGGTGCCTGAGACGCTGTGGGAAACGCCAGCCGAAGGCTTGGGGTCTCAGGGATCCTGAGCTGGATCCTGACAAACAGGAACAGCTCAGCAGGAGAAAACTGATCCTGCATTCTCCTCCAGGGACCTCTCTGCTTCCCAGAGTGCAGGCTGGCAAGGCCACTCCCTTTTCTTGCTAGGATTGCCCCCCAAAATGGCACAGCTGCCCAGCATCACTCATCCCCTGAGACTCTGACAGCTCACTGCAGCCTCAGATTGCTCATCCCCTCCCTCCAGGGGTGGCTCTCACACAGCAAGGACACAGAGCTGCTGGCCTGGGGCCAGAAGAGGCCACAAAGATGATCAGGAGGCTGGAGAACCTCTGCTGTGAGAGCAGGCTGAGGGAGCTGGAGAAGGTTCCAGGGAGACCTAATAGCAGCCTGCCAGTACTTGAAAGGGTTACAAGAAGGCTGCAGAGAGACTGTGTGCAAAGGCCTGCAGGGACAGGACCAGAGGCAATGGTTTGGAATGAGAGCAGAGCAGGTTGAGATTGGATGTGAGGAACAAGTTCTGCACCAGGAGGCTGCTGCAACAGGCTGCCCAGGGAGGTGGTTGAGGCCCCAGCCCTGGAGATACTCAAGGTGAGGCTCATGAGGCCCTGGGCAACCTGATCTAGCTGGGGATGTCCCTGCTGCCTGCTGGATGACCTCTGGAGGTCCCTTCCAACCCAAACCATTCTATGACTGTCTTCTGGGTGACTCACCAGGTGCTTGGGCACTCCAGCTGCATCCTTTGCTGCTCTAAAGGCTGTTCCAGGAGCAAGCTCCAGGAGCAAGCACAGCCCAGCAGGGACTCATGGGCTGCAGACACTATTCAGTCTGGAGAGGAGAAGGCTCTGAGGAGACCTGATTGTGGCCTTCCAGGATCTGCAGGGGGCTACAGGAAAGCTGGAGAGGGACTTCTGAGGGTGTCAGGGAGGGATAGGACTGGGGGGGATGGAGCAGAACTAGAAGTGGGGAGATTGAGATTGGCTGTGAGGAAGAAGTTGTTCCCCAGGAGGGTGGTGAGAGCCTGGCACAGGTTGCCCAGGGAGGTGGTGGAAGCCTCCTGCCTGGAGGTGTTTGCAGCCAGGCTGGAGGTGGCTGTGAGCAACCTGCTGGGGTGTGAGGTGTCCCTGCCCATGGCAGGGGGGTTGGAGCTGGCTGAGCCTTGAGGTCCCTTCCATCCCTGACAGTCCTGTGAAAACCACCTCCCAACAGGGCTGCAAGCTGCTGCTGCCCCAGAATTAGGCCCCTAAAGCCATTTTGTGCACTGCTTGCTTTGCAAGTGCTGGGGGGTGTCTTTAACCTGCAGCCTGTTAGAGCTCTGAGAAAGGCAGAAAATGTCTGGAGTCCCAGCAATGCTTCCATGGATGTGGAGCAATCCACAAAGTGTTCTCCACAGGCCTGCCTGGAGGTGTCCCACACCTGCCTCCCGCTCTGCACTTGGCAGAAGGGTCAAGCTCCCCTGCTGCAGCAGGGTGCCTCATCTCCCACTGATCTAACTGTGCTCTCCTCTTCAGCTGTTGGGGCTTTTCATGGAGCTTCCAAACTGAAAGTGTCCCACCCACAAGAGAAACAGAACAGGAATCACCCAATGTACCCTGAACCAGGGCTCTGCTGTGTCCCTCTCCAAACGTTCACAGAATGGCTCAGGCTGGAGGGAATCTCAGAGATCATCTGCTCCAACCTCCCTCCAACCTCTCAACTAGACTTGGCTGCCCAAAGCCTCATCCAATCTGCCCAGGCAGGAGGCAGCCACAGCCTCCCTGGGCAGCCTGTGCCAGGGGCTCCCCAGCCTCCCACTGAAGAACTTCAGCTCCACTCTAACCCTGCTCTGCCTCAGCTCCAAACCATTGCCCCTTGGCCTGGCTCAGACCCCCGCAGCAAAAGACTCTCTGCAGCCTTCCTGCAGGATCCCTTCAGGTCCTGGCAGGCAGCTCTAATGAGTCTTCTCCTCTCCAGGCTGCACACCCCCACCTCTCCCAGCCTCACAGCAGAGCTGCTCCAGCCCTGGCAGCATCTCTGTGGCCTCCTCTGGACTCTCTCCAGCAGCTCTGTGTCCTTCTGCTGCTGGGGACACAGAGCTGGAGGCAGGATTGGAGGTGAGGTCTGAGCAGAGCAGAGTCCAGGAACAGAATCCCCTCTGCTGCCCACACTGCTCTGGCTGCAGCCCAGCAGACAGCAGCATGTTGGACCTCACCTGTTTATTGATCCTATCACATCTATCTAGCATTGAGATATCTCCACAAGGCTTCAGATTGGATGCAGCAGAGGCAAGGTGCAGGGTGAGTCCCTGCAGGAAGCCTCAATGTGCAGACCTGTGCTCATGCAGATTTGCTGCAGCACTTCTCCTGAGCAGAGCTGCAGGAACCAGCCACAGCTTTTGTTTCTAGCCCAGAGGAGCAGCCTTGGGGATGTTAATTACCCAGTAGGATAAAACAAAGCATGATCAGAGGCACATCAAGCATGGGATGGTGGCAACTGGGGCTGATGTGCAGGGAGAGGAAGGTCAGCAGTGCATGGGGAGTGTTCAAAAGGCTGTGAGAGCTGGGGGTGTTCAGCCTGGAGAAGAGAAGGCTCCAGGAAAACCTCAGAGCAGCCTTCCAGTACCTGAAGGGGCTCCAGGAGACCTGGGGAGGGAGTTGTGACAAGGGCTTGGGGTGTCAGGATGAGGACAATGGCTTTGAGCTGGGAGAGAGAAGACTGAGACTGGAGGTGAGGAAGAAATTCTTGAGTGAGGGTGGGGAGACTCTGGCACAGGCTGCCCAGGGAGGCTGTGGCTGTCCCCCCCTGGAGGTGTTCAAGGCCAGGCTGGATGAGCCTTGAGCAAGCTGGGCTGGTGGGAGGTGTCTCTGGCCATGGCAGGGGCTTGGAACTGGAAGATCTTTAAGACCCCTTCCAACCCAACCCATTCTAAGCTTCTCTGGCAAGCAGTGCAGAGCTGCTCTGCTGGGGAGAACTGGGCTTTAAAGTGACAAAACCAACTGAGGGTTTGATTTGGTGTCATTATCACAGAACTGTTTGGGTTGGCAAAGCCCTCCAGGATCATCCAGTCCAACCAGCAACCCAACCCCACCATGGCCACCAAACCTGGCCCCAAGTCCCATGGCCACAGGTTTCTTGACCACCTCCAGGGATGGGGACTCCACCACCTCCCTGGGCAGCCTGTGCCAGTGCCTGACCACTCCTGCAGGACACTAATTGCTCCTCATGTCCAACCTAACCCTCCACTGGCACAATTTCAGGCCATCTCCTCCTGTTCTCTCACCTACCCTAGGCAGAAGCATCAGCAATGCTTTGAGCAGAGCAGAGTAACCCAGAGGCTGTAGCTGCTTTGCTCTGCCTACAATGCCAATCTTTTGCTTTCCTGGCATTTTGCAGCAGTTCAGCTTTTGAGTTTGAGGAGGAAAGCAGCAGCAAAGCAAAGCAAAGACCAGCTGGGATCCAAATCTGTGTTGCCACCACGATAAAAAACCCACCCCCCCCCCACCCCCACCCCAGGCTCTGGTTACAGCTTCTGTACCTTTGATGAGTCGATACCACTGCTTGCAGACCAGGGCAGCAGTTTTGTGCTCCTGGTAGGGTGAAAGGAAGGAGAGGATGTACTCCAGGACCTCTTCTGGGAGCTCCACCATGGATCTGTCGTGCCTGGGCTCCTCCAGCTCCAGTTCAGGGTGTGGCTCCTCCTCCTGCTCCATCGTCCCTTCCACCAGGCTCTCGTCTGCATCCACGGCCATGAAGGCCTCATCGTCGCTGTCCGAGGAGCTGGCCATGGCATCCCACTCCCCACCTGCAGGCAGGGGGCACAAAAAAGACACCAGCAAGGTCACCAAGCCAGCTGACAGCAGCAGGAATGCTTCTGCCAGCAGTGGCCAGCACACCACAGCTCTGCAGCTGGGAAATCATAGAATGGTCCAGGCTGGAGGGGAGCTCCAAAGCCCATCCAGTCCAACCCCCCCAGCACTCAGCTGGAGCAGGCTGCCCAGGGCCTCATCCAGCCTAACCCCCCCCAGCACTCAGCTGGAGCAGGCTGCCCAGGGCCTCATCCAGCCTCACCTTGGGTATCTCCAGGGAAGGAGCCTCAACCACCTCCTTGGACAGCCTGTTCCAGTGCTCCACCACCCTCATAGTGCAGAACTTGTTCCTACATCCAATCTCAATCTGCTCTGCTCTAGTTTGAAGCCATTGGCCCTGGTCCTGTCCCTGCAGGCCTCTGCAAGCAGTCTCTCTGCAGCCTTGCTGTAGCCCCTTCAGGCACTGCCAGGCTGCTGTTAGGTCTCCCTGGAGCCTTCTCTTCTCCAGGCTGAGCACCCCCAGCTCCCTCAGCCTGTCCCCACAGCAGAGCTGCTCCAACCCCCTGAGCATTTTCCTGGCCCTCACAGAATCACCAAGGTTGGAAGAGACCTCAAAGATCATGAAGTCCACCCTGACACCACAGGCCTCATGACTAAACCATGGCACCAAGTGGACGTCCAATCCCCTCTTGAGCACCTCCAGGGATGGGGACTCCACCACCTCCCTGGGCAGCACATCTCAATGGCTAACAACTCTCTCAGTGAAGAACTTTCTCCTCACCTCCAGCCTAAACCACCCCTGGCACAGCTTGAGACTGTGTCCTCTTGTTCTGGTGCTGGGTGCCTGGGAGAAGAGACCAACCCCCACTTGGCCACAACCTCCCTTCAGGGAGTTGCAGAGAGCAAGAAGGTCTCCCCTGAGCCTCCTCTTCTGCAGGCTAAGCAAGCCCAGCTCCCTCAGCCTCTCCTCACAGGGCTGTGCTCGAGGCCTCTGGCCCCTCTCCATCAGCTCCAGGTCCTGCCTGTGTTGAGGGCTCCAGCCCTGCACACAGTGCTCCAGGTGAGGTCTCAGCAGAGCAAAGTAAAACACTACCTGCTCCCAGTTCTCACTGCAAAGAATAAGCCCCCAGGATTTACTGCTGCTGAAAGGCTGAGCCATGGCACCTTGGACCTCCAGCCATGCAGAGCATCTCCAGTGCAGGGTGACACAGTGAGGACAGAAATGTGCCAGGAGATAAATCCACCCTAAGGAGCAGCCAGGGTGCCCAGTTGGCCAGGCCTGCAGCTGGCCAGGCCTGCAGCTGACCCCTGCTGCAAAACACATCCCTGGACACTAGCTCCCAGCAAGCAGCCAGCCTGGTCTGGGGACAGCTGTGACAGTTTTGCCTTCCAGTGTTGTCATGTAAATCACAGAACTGGGTTGGAAGGGACCTCTGGAGATCATCCAGGCCAAGCCCCCTGCCAGAGCAGCAGCAGCCAGGGCAGGGCACACAGGGACACATCCAGCAGGGTTTGGAAAGGCTCCACAGAAGGAGACTCCACAGCCTCTCTGGGCAGCCTGCTCCAGGCTCTGCCACCCTCACAGGGACAAAGTTTCTCCTCCTCTTCCCATGGCTCCTCCTCTGCTCCAGCTTGCCCCCAGTGCCCCTTGTGCTGTCCTTGGCCATCCCTGGGCAGAGCCTGGCTCCAGCCCTGCACATCTTGATCCCCAGCCATGAGGGCAGCCCTCAGGCTCCTCTGCTCCCAGCTCCAAGCCCCAGCTGCCTCAGCCTGGCCTCACAGGAGATGTTCCACTGCCTGCAGCAGCTCTCTGCCTCTGGGATGGACTCTCTCAAGCAGTTCCCTGAGGTCCTTCTTGAACTGAGGGGCCCAGAACTGGACTCAAGATTCCAGATGTGGCCTCAGCAGGGCAGAGCAGAAGAGGAGAACCTCTCTTGACCTACTCACCACAGCCCTTCTGATCCCCCCCAGGATGCCCTTGGCCTTCCTGGCCACAAAGGGCCAAGGGATCCAACTGCTCCCTGATTGCACCTGCACAGATAACTCAAACCAAGGCAGCCTGTGCCAGGCTCTCACCACCCTCCTAGGGAACAACTTCTTCCTCACAGCCAATCTCAATCTCCCCACTTCTAGTTTTGCTCCATCCCCCCCAGTCCTATCACTTCCTGACACCCTCAAAAGTCCCTCCCCAGCTTTCTTGGAGCCCCCTGCAGATCCTGGAAGGCCACAAGAAGGTCTCCTGGGAGCCTTCTCCTCTCCAGACTGACCAACCCCGGTTCCTTCAGTCTGTGCTCAGAGCAGAGCAGCTCCAGCCCTCTGCTCCTCCTCGGGGCCCTTCTCTGGACACCTTCCAGCCCCTCCAGATCCTTCCTGGCACAGAGGCTCCAGAACTGGACCCAGAGCTCCAGCTGTGGTCTCAGCAGAGTGGAGCAGAGGGGCAGAATCCCCTCCCTGGCCCTGCTGGCCACACTTCTCTTGCTGCTGCTAGCCAGCAGCACTCTCCACTACCGTCAGGCTGCCTGATGAAGCAGCTGCAGGACACCCAAGGGGCTGCCAGTCTCTGGGAGAAACCACATCCAGATCCAGCTTGCACTTCTCAGCCCAGCAGCTGCTCAGCACGTTGCCCCCAACCTGTCAGAAACCCTTCTCAGAGTCACTGCTGTGACAGAGAGAGGCTGAAAGCCAAAGGCTGTGAGGGGAGCTGCCAGCAAGCAGCATTACACAGCAGGCAGCATTACACAGCAGGCAGCTCACGAAGTCCCAGGGATCAAGGAATGGGAGACTCAAAGAGGAGAGGGAAAAATGTGGAGCTGTGCTAAGAGAAATAATTAAAGCCCAGAGGGTTGGGTGTTTTCCAAGCCTCTTACACCATGCAGAGCTTGTGATGATTCCCATCTCAGCGTGGCAGGGAGCCAGCAGCTGCTGATGTGGTTTTGCTCCACTGGGGAGGCTGCAGGGTCACAGAAGCATAAAGGTTGGAAAGGACCCTTGAAGATCATCAAGTCCAACCACAGGCCAACCGCCATGACCAGCGAACTGTGTCCTGAAGCACAGGTCAGACAGGGCAGCACCTGGCCTTGGCCTGAGGCGGGGGGGAGAAGCAGTTGTGACTCTGCAGGAGCTTCTCCGGGCTGTGCCCCATGCGCTGCTGTGCCCCATGCAGGCGCTGCTGTGCCCCTCGCGCTGCTGTGCCCCATGCATGCGCTGCTGTGCCCCTCGCGCTGCTGTGCCCCTCATGCTGCTGTGCCCCATGCATGCGCTGCTGTGCCCCTCGCACGCGCTGCTGGGCCCCATGCATGCGCTGCTGTGCCCCTGCGCGCTGCTGTGCCCCATGCATGCGCTGCTGTGCCCCTCGCACTGCTGTGCCCCTCGCAGGCGCCACTGGCCCCCACCAGGACCTGCTGTGTCCTGAAGCACATGGCTGCTGGGGCACCTGGCCTGCTGTGCCCACGCAGGCGCTGCTGTGCCCCATGCATGCGCTGATGTGCCCCACGCATGCGCTGCTGTGCCCCATGCATGCGCTGCTGTGCCCCTCGCGCTGCTGTGCCCCATGCATGCGCTGCTGTGCCCCTCGCGCTGCTGTGCCCCTCATGCTGCTGTGCCCCATGCATGCGCTGCTGTGCCCCTCGCGCTGCTGTGCCCCACACATGCGCTGCTGTGCCCCTCGCACTGCCGTGCCCCTCGCACTGCTGTGCCCCTCATGCTGCTGTGCCCCATGCATGCGCTGCCGTGCCCCTCGCGCTGCTGTGCCCCACTCATGCGCTGCTGTGCCCCACTCAGGCGCTGCCGGGCCCCACGCGCTGCTGTGCCCCTCGCACGTGCTGCTGTGCCCCACTCAGGCACTGCTGTGCCCCATGCATGCGCTGCTGTGCCCCACTCAGGTGCTGCTGTGCCCCTCGCGCTGCTGTGCCCCATGCATGCGCTGCTGTGCCCCTCGCACTGCTGTGCCCCATGCATGCGCTGCTGTGCCCCATCGCATACGCTGCTGTGCCCCTCGCACTGCTGTGTCCCATGCATGCACTGCTGTGCCCCTCGCGCTGCTGTGCCCCATGCATGCGCTGCTGTGCCCCACTCACACTGCTGTGCCCCTCGCACTGCTGTGCCCCATGCATGCACTGCTGTGCCCCTCGCGCTGCTGTGTCCCACGCGCTGCTGTGCCACTCACACTGCTGTGCCCCATGCATGCACTGCTGTGCCACTCACACTGCTGTGCCTCTCGTGCTGCTGTGCCCCACGCATGCACTGCTGCGCCCCACGCATGCTGCTGTGCCCCACGCATGCACTGCTGCGCCCCACGTGCTGCTGTGCCCCTCACACTGCTGCAGATCAGCAGCACAAGGGAAGCACCAAGCTGGAAGAGCACAGTGGAAGTTCCGTGGCTCTGATAACCATCCCCAACAGGCAGCACAGGACCAGGGAACTGGTTGGGTGGGAAAAGCCCTCTAAGGTCATCCACTCCAACCAGCAACCCAACCCCGCCATGGCCATCAAGCCATGGCCCCAGGTGCCATGGACAGGGCTGTCCTGAACACCTCCAGGGATGGGGACTCCACCACCTCCCTGAGCAGCCTGTTCCAGTCCCTGACCACCCTTGCAGGTCAGAAATTGTTCCTCATGTCCAACCTAAACCTCCCCCTGGCACAATTTCAGGCCAATTTCCTCTTGTCTATGACTTCATACTACGGAGAAGAGCCCAACCCCCACCTGGCTCCAACCTCCTGTCAGGCAGCTGTAGAGGGCAAGGAGGTCTCCCCTCAGCCTCCTCCACACTCAGCACCCCCAGCTCCCTCAGCCACTCCTCTGTGATGCCCTCCAACCCCCTCCCCAGCCTTGCTGCTCCTCCCTGCACACCCTCCAGCCCCTCAGTGCCTCCTGCCCTGTGCTGCCCAGATCTGAACCCAGGGCTCAAGCTGTGGCCTCAGCAGTGCCCAGGCCAGGGGCACCATCCCTGCCCTGCTCCTGCTGGCCACGCTGGGTTTGGCCCAGGCCAGGATGCTGGTGGCCTTCTTGGCCACCTGGGCACAGCCTGGCTCCTGTTCAGCCATGCACCAGCACCCCCAGATCCTCTTCCCCAGGCAGTTTCCAGCCACTGTGCCCCCAGGCTGTGGCCCTGCTTGGGGTTGTTGTGACCCAAGTGCAGGACCTGGCCCTGGCCCTGTGGGACCTCCTGGAGGTGTGTGAGACCCCAGAGGCCACCTGAGGCTGTTCAGGGGCACACAGGGGTATGTGGGGAGGCACATGGGGCACCCTGGGGTTGTTGGGGGCATCTAAGGCTGTAGAGACCACCCTGGGCCAAGCAGGGAGGGCCATGGGACAGCCTGGGCACAGAATGAATCAGTCCCAGACTGGTTTGGGTAGGAGGGGACCTCTGAAGGGGACCTCTGAAGGTCACCCAGTCCAGCCTCCAGCAGTCAGCCCAGATCCTTTTCCACCAGGCTGCTTTCCAGCCACTCTGGCCCAAGCCTGCTGGTGCCTATCTGACAGCTTGGGAAAAAGCAGCAGGAGAAACATCTACCCAGGTGGAGCAGAAAGTGTTTCACAACTGAAAGCTTCACTGGGAAAGCAGAGAAGCTCATTTGCAGCCAGCTCAGGTACAAAGGGACACCAGCAGGGTGACAACATGGAACATAAGCCTCAGCTCAACAGGTTCACACAAGACATCTGCTGTGCTGCTGAGGTGGAGAAGCTGAAGGATGATCTCTGTTGCCCAACAGCTTTTGCTTACCCTTTAAATAATCACAGCATGGTAGGGGTTGGAAAGGACCTGCAGAGATCATCAAGTCCAAGCTCCCTGCCAGAGCAGGGTCACCTCAGGGAGGTCACAGAATCCTAGGAAGGGTTGGGTTGGAAGGGACCTTACAGAGCCTCCAGTTCCAACCCCCTGCCATGGGCAGGGACACCTCCCACCAGCCCAGCTTGCTCAAGGCCTCATCCAGCCTGGCCTTGAACACCTCCAGGGAAGGGACAGCCACAGCCTCCCTGGGCAGCCTGTGCCAGTCCAGTCTCTCCCCATCCTCACTTGAAAGCATCTCTACCTCATCTGCAGCCTCAATCTCCCCTTCTTGAGCTTCAAGGGCACCTTGCCTCTTCATGTCATACTCTAAAGGTCCTGCCCAGATGGGTCTTGAAAGTCTCCAGAGCAGGAGACTCCACAGCCTCTCTGGGCAGCCTGCCCCAAGGCTCAGCACCCTCGCACCAGAGAAGTTTCTCCTCAGACTAGAACTGGGTTCTGTTGGTGCCCATTGCCCCTTGGCCTGTCCCTGGGCACCACTGAAGAGACTGGAGGTGCAGGAATGAAGACCCAGCTGGCAAAGGAACCTTCCCAGACATTCAATCCCAGCCTCTAGAGTACTGGACCTGGCCTTGAACACCTCCAGGCAGGGAGCATCCACAGCTTCCTTGGGCAACCTGTGCCAGTTAATGGTAGGCTGAACAGGAGCCAGCAGTGTGCCCAGGGGGCCAAGAAGGCCAAGGGCATCCTGGCCTGCAGCAGGAATAGTGTGGCCAGCAGGAGCAGGGAAGTCCTTGTGCCCTGTGCTCAGCACTGCTTAGGCCACACCTGGAGTCCTGTGTCCAGTTCTGGGCTCCTCAGTTTAAGAAGGAGATTGAGACTCTGGAATATGTCCAGAGAAGGGCAAGAAAGCTGGGGAGGGGTCTGGAGCACAGCCCTGGGAGGAGAGGCTGAGGGAGCTGGGCTTGCTTAGCCTGGAGAAGAGGAGGCTCAGGGGAGAGCTTCTTGCTCTCTCCAACTGCCTGCAGGGAGGTTGTAGCCAGGTGGGGGTTGGTCTCTTCTCCCAGGCAGGCACCCAGCCCCAGAACAAGAGGACACAGTCTCAAGCTGTGCCAGGGGAGGTTCAGGCTGGAGGTTAGGAGGAAATTCTACACAGAGAGAGAGATTGGCCATTGGGATGTGCTGCCCAGGGAGGTGGTGGAGTCACCATCCCTGGAGGTGTTCAGGAGCAGACTTGGTAGGGTGCTTGGTGCCATGGTTTAGTTGATCAGATGGTGGTGGGTGAGAGGTTGGACTTGATGATCTCGAAGGTCTCTTCCAACCTGGTCCATTCCATTCCATTCCACTCCATTCCACTCCACTCCACTCCACTCCAGGTCTGGGAACAACCCAACACAGCAAGCTGATGACAGCTTGGGGGTTAGGAAAGCAGCTCTGAGGCTCATCTCAAGCAGGCAGGAGGAGAAGGGAAACCCTTCACTGCCTCCAGCAGCAGAGAGCTGGGGCTGGAGCAGCTGAGCTGAGTTGTGCCTGGCCTCCCCAGCCCCTTGATGAATATTTCAACCATTAAGTGCAGCTGCTTTGCCAGATCAGCATTTTCTAACCCTTTGAGTGGCAGAAATCACCACCCTGGGAGCTTTCACACCCACTCTGTGGTTATTTTTCTGGAGCCAAACAGCTGGCAGCAAACTCAGGTCCCCAAAGACAAAAGTGGCTGTCAACAGAACCCTTCAAGCTTGACCTGCCACAGATGTGGACTTGGCTCTTAGGGCATGGGGACAGCAGGTTGGGAACAACCAAGCCTGGATCTCACACAGCAGCAAAAGCTCTGTGTCCTCTGAGCCTGCTCCAACAGTGGGAAAGGAAAAAGGAAAGTGATGAAGAGAGAGTTCCAGCATCCCAGCCAGCTCCTGTCATCACTCATGCAGCAGATCCATGGAAGAAACTCCCACAGCAGTGACTTCCACGAGCAGCTCAGGCTGGATGTTAGGGAATACTTCTGCACTGGAAGGCTTCTCCGACTCTGGAATGGGCTGCCCAGGGCAGTGCTGGAGCCACCCCCCCGGGGGTGTTCAAGCAGCTGTGGAGCTGGTGCTCAGGGCCATGGTTTGGTGGTGAGCCTGCAGAGCTGGGTGGAGGGCTGGACTGGATGAGCTTGGAGGTCTCTCTCCAGCAGAGATACTCTGTGATTCTCTCCTGTGTGCATCTGGGGGGGGTGCAGGAGCTGCTGCCTCACAGATTCACAGCATGGGTGGGAAGAGATCTTAAAGCTCATCCAGCTCCAGCCCCCTGCCACGGGTAGGGACACCTCCCACCAGCCCAGGCTGCTCGAGGCCTCATCCAGCCTGGCCTTCAACACCTCCAGGCAGGGGCCAGCCACAGCCTCCCTGGGCAGCCTGTGCCAGAGTCTCCCCAGCCTCACTGGAAAGAATTGCTTCCTCATCTCCAGGCTCAATCTCCTCTCTTCCAGCTTCAATCCATCCCTCCTCACCCTGTCACTGCCAGCCCTTGTCACAAGTCCCTCCCCAGCTCTCCTGGAGCCCCTTCAGGTACTGGAAGGTTGTTATCTCCTGGCTCTCCAGGTGCTCTCTGCACACACTGAGATGGCCTTCAGCTTCTCCTCAGGCTAAAATGAACCTCTGAGCACTCAAAATGCCACAGTGAAGGATCTGCACAGCCAGGCATTGTCCAGCAGTACACACAGCTCAATGAACTCATCAGGATGGGTCAAGGAGCTACAATCAATCACTGAGAGGGGCCAACTCCTGTCCCTTGAAGCATCATCTTATATCTGCACCCCACAGCCTTCCTGGTCCTGGAGAAGTAGCAGCAGAAGCATTTTAAGATGTTCAGAAATGAGCCTGAAGCCCCTCCAAGGAGGGCAGAGCAGAAGTGAGCCTGAAGCCCCTCCAGAGCAGAAAGGAGCCTGAAGCCCCTCCAGGAAGGCAGAGCAGAAAGGAGCCTGAAGCCCCTCCAAGGAGGGGGAGCAGAAAAGAGCCTGAAGCCCCTCCAGGAAAGGTAGAGCAGAAAGGAGCCTGAAGCCCCTCCAAGGAGGCAGAGCAGAAGTGAGCCTGAAGCCCCTCCAAGGAGGGCGGAGCAGAAGGGAGCCTGAAGCCCCTCCAAGGAGGGCAGAGCAGAAAGGCCTGAATCCCCTCCAGGAAGGTAGAGCAGAAATGAGCCTGAAGCCCCTCCAAGGAGGGCGGAGCAGAAGTGAGCCTGAAGCCCCTCCAAGGAGGGCGGAGCAGAAAGGAGCCTGAAGCCCCTCCAAGGAGGGCGGAGCAGAAAGAGCCTGAAGCCCCTCCAGGAAAGGCAGAGCAGAAGTGAGCCTGAAGCCCCTCCAAGGAGGGCGGAGCAGAAGGGAGCCTGAAGCCCCTCCAAGGAGGGCGGAGCAGAAGTGAGCCTGAAGCCCCTCCAAGGAGGGCAGAGCAGAAGGGAGCCTGAAGCCCCTCCAAGGAGGGCAGAGCAGAAGGAGCCTGAAGCCCCTCCAGGAAAGGTAGAGCAGAAATGAGCCTGAAGCCCCTCCAAGGAGGGCGGAGCAGAAGGGAGCCTGAAGCCCCTCCAAGGAGGGCAGAGCAGAAGGGAGCCTGAAGCCCCTCCAAGGAGGGCGGAGCAGAAGGGAGCCTGAAGCCCCTCCAAGGAGGGCGGAGCAGAAAGGAGCCTGAAGCCCCTCCAGGAAAGGTAGAGCAGAAGAGAGCCTGAAGCCCCCCCAGGAAGGTGGAGCAGAAAGGAGCCTGAAGCCTCATCAAGAAAGGTGGAGCAGAAAAGAGCCTGAAGCCTCAGCAGGGAGGAACTGCAGCTGCTTCAAGTCCCAGGTAAAGAAACAGAAGGGCAATGGAAGCAGAGCTCTGCCACCACTGATCAGGTTTGCTTGGCCCTTCCTAAAAGCAGCATCTGCCAGCTGGCAAAAACCTGCAGCCCTCTTCTCCTCCTTTCAGAGCTCCTCAATCTTCCCCTCTCCCTCTCCCTGAATCCCTGCAGAACCTGCTGTTTATCCTGCTTCCCAGACATCTCTGGCTGGAAGAGACCCCCAAGCTCCTCCTGTCCCACCCTCAGCCCTGCACTGCAGGCTCACCACTAAACCATGTCCCTCAGCACCAGCTCCACAGGCTGCTTGAACCCCCTGCCCCCCCGGGATGGTGACTGCAGCACTGCCCTGGGCAGCTCATTCCATGTCTGAGATCCCTTCCAGGGCAGAAAACCATTCCCAAAATCCAGCTGTAGAACCACCAGGACAGAACAGCCCCCTGGGTGGTTCAAGCCCTCCTCAGAGCCCTGCAGAGTCACCAGGCAGCCTTGTTCCTCCAACCCTCCCTCCTGAGCCAAGCTTCTCCTACCTGCAGGCATCTCTCCTGGCCCCATGGACCCCAGACTGCAGGCAGGGGAGGCAGCAGTGGTTCCCATCCTCAGCTACCTTCTCTCCTCCACGACTTCTCAGCTGTTTTAAGAAGTGCCTGAACCTGCAGGGGGTGTTTGTCCTGGTGGTTGGGTGGTTGTTTTTTTGGGGGTTGCTTTGAAAGTCAACAGATTTTAGGGTGAAGGGGAGAAAAAAAAACCCCAACCAACCCAACCACCCCAAAAAAAAACCAAACCCCAAACCCCAAGCAACCAAAAATGACAGCAAACAAAAAGGAAAGCCTGCAGGGGGGAGAAAAAAAATGCTGGGCTGGAAAGAAGGAGGCTGTGAGAGAGCAGTGAGTCAGAGGCCACTGCATGCCAGGGAATGTTCACTTTCACATGCCACATACACACACAAAAATGAAGTCAAGAAGTGCTCTCCCCAGTGTTCTCACCCAGGGAACAAAAGGTGTGTGGAGGACCCAGCCCTGCCTGCCTGCCTGCCTGCCTGCTGGGGCTGCAGGCACAGAGGGACTCTGAGCAGCACAAGGGTTAGCTGCACTTGGTAATCAGGACCACAGAATCATCAGGGTGGGAAGGGAGCTCAAGGCTCAGCCAGCTCCAACCCCCCCTGCCATGGGCAGGGACACCTCACACTGCAGCAGGTTGCTCACAGCCACCTCCAGCCTGGCTGCAAACACCTCATTGCTGTCTACAGCTACCTGAAGGGAGGTTGTAGCCAGGAGGGAGTTGGTCTCTTCTCCCAGGCACCCAGCACCAGAACAAGAGGACACAGTCTCAAGCTGTGCCAGGGGAAGTTTAGACTGGAGGTGAGGAGAAAGTTCTTCACTGAGAGAGTAATTGGCCATTGGGATGTGTGCCCAGGGAGGTGGTGGAGTCCCCATCCCTGGAGGTGTTGGATGTGGCACTTGGTGCCATGGTTTAGTCATGAGGTCTGTGGTGACAGGTTGGACTTGATGATCTTTGAGGTCTCTTCCAACCTTGGTGATTCTGTGATACCTCCAGGCAGGAGGCTTCCACCACCTCCCTGGGCAACCTGTGCCAGGCTCTCACCACCCTCCTGGGGAACAACTTCTTCCTCACAGCCAATCTCAATCTCCCCACTTCTAGTTTTGCTCCATCCCCCCCCATCCTATCCCTCCCTGACACCCTCAAAAGTCCCTCCCCAGCTTGCTTGGAGCCCCCTGCAGATCCTGGAAGGCCACAATCAGGTCTCCTCAGAGCCTTCTCCTCTCCAGACTGAATAGTGTCTGCAGCCCATGAGTCCCTGCTGGGCTGTGCTTGCTCCTGGAGCTTGTTCCTGGAACAGCCTTTAGAGTGGCAAAGGATGCAGCTGGAGTGCCCAAGCACCTGGTGAGTCACCCAGAAGACAGTCATAGAATGGTTTGGGCTGGAAGGGACCTCCAGAGGTCATCCAGCAGGCAGCAGGGACATCCCCAGCTAGATCAGGTTGCCCCCTGCAGATCCTGGAAGGCCACAATGAGGTCTCCTGGGAGCCTTCTCCTCTCCAGCCTGCACAACCCCAACTCCCTCAGTCTGTCCTCACAGCAGAGCAGCTCCAGCCCTCTGCTCCTCCTTGTGGCCCTTCTCTGGGCAGAGCAGAGTCAATCTGCAGCCACTGCCTTCATTTAGGGCTGGAAGAGAGCAACTGCAGCTTCCAAGCCACTCCAGACTCTTCCTCATAGCATGGGCTGGGTTGGAAGGGACCTCTGGAGGTCTTCTAGTCCAAGCCCCTCTGCAGGAAGCAGGGGCATGCTGAACTAGGTCCTCATGCTTCCCAACTCCTTACACTGCCTGGCAGTGGTGCCACTGGCATGGCAGAGTGCTCAGGTCTGGCCTGGTTAGTTGGGGATGTCCCTGCTGACTGCAGGGAGGTTGGACTGGGTGATCCTTGGAGGCAGCTTCTGGCCTGGAGCATTCCATGACCACAGAATCACAGTGTTAGGGGCTGGAAAGGACCTGGAAAGGTCATCAAGTTCCAACTACACTGCAGATTTAGAGCTTTGAGCCTTCTTCTCTGACAATCACAGGCTCTGGGCAGCCTGACCTAGCTGGGGATGTCCCTGCTGAGCGCAGGGAGGGTTGGACTGGGTGAGCTTTGGAGGCCCCTTCCATCCCAAACCATTCTATGAAAGCCTGCTGTGGTGATGTCTGCCTGCCTCCTCACATCAGCTTGTGTGGCACCTCCAGACTGGCTCCTGCAAGGCCTCTGATGAAAGCTGCCAGCTGGAGGGAACCATCAAGTGCAGGCTGCACAGGAGTCACAGAATGGTTTGGGCTGGAAGAGACCTTCAACATCATCCAGTTCCAGCCCCCTGCCATGGGCAGGGACACCTCCCACCAGCCCAGGCTGCTCAAGGCCTCATCCAGCCTGGCCTGGACCACCTCCAGGCAGGGGACAGCCACAGCCTCCCTGGGCAGCCTGTGCCAGAGTTTCCCCAGCCTCACTTGAAAGAATTTCCTCCTCATCTCCACTCTCAATCTCCTCTCTCCCAGCTCAAAGCCATTCCCCTCATCCTGGCACTCCAAGCCCTTGTCAGAGGTCCCTCCTTAGCTCTTCTGGAGCCCTTCAGGCCCTGGAAGGCTGCTCTGAGGTCTCCCTGGAGCCTTCTCTTCTCCAGGCTGAACAGCCCCAACTGCCTCAGCCAGATCTGTAAGGGTGATCGGATTTGGGGTAGGAACAAGCACCAGAAAACAAAGCCACACTTCCAGCCCTCTAAACCCTGCTCCAGTCAGAGGTGAAGCACTTGAAAAGCAGCTGCTGGAGAGGTTCAAGAATGGGGAAAATAATTGCAAAGAAAAATGAGGTTTCATTAAAAAATAACACCAGAGAGCAAAGCCTGGGGGAAAGCAAAGGAGGAGCAACATCCTGGCTGCTGCTGCTGCTCAGCACCCTGCCCAGGCCAAGAGGCAAGACCCTGGGGACACCTGCATGGAGCTTCTCCTCTTATCCCTGCACAGCAGCAAGCAGAGCTGCCCTGAAGCACAGCTCTGCCTCCCCCTCCCCCCTCCCCTGAGCTGCCTTCCCACAGGAAATTCTTTCATAGTATCATAGAATCAGTCACAGTTTCAGTCAGGGTTGGAAGGGACCACAGGGATCAGCCAGTTCCAACCCCCCTGCCATGGGCAGGGACACCCCACACTAGAGCAGCCTGGCCAGAGCCTCATCCAGCCTGGGCTGAAACACCTCCAGGGACAGGGCCTCAACCACCTCCCTGCACAACCCATTCCAGGGCTTCACCACTCTCATGGGGAAGAACTTCCTCCTCACCTCCAGCCTGAATCTCCCCACCTCCAGCTTCAGTCCATTCCCCCTAGTCCTATCACTCCCTGAGATCCTGAGCAGTCCCTCCCCAGCCTTCTTGGAGCCCCCTGCAGATCCTGGAAGGCCACAATGAGGTCACCTGGGAGCCTTCTCTTCTCCAGGCTGAACAGCCCCAACTCCTTCAGTCTGTCCTCACAGCAGAGCAGCTCCAGCCCTCTGCTCCTCCTCCTGGCCCTGCTCTGGACACCTTCCAGCACCTCCAGATCCCTCTTGTCATAGGGGCTGCAGACCTGGAGGCAGTACTGCAGGTGGGGTCTCCCCAGGGCTGAGCAGAGGGGGAGAATCCCCTCCCTTGCCCTGCTGGCCACACTTCTCCTGCTGCAGCCCAGGCTCTGCTTGGCTTTCCGGGCTGCAAGTGCACCCTGAGAGCTCCTGGGGAGCTTCTCCTCCCCCAGCACCCCCAGCACTTTCTTTCTTTCATCCAAGACCTGTGAGAAAGAAAGGACTCTGAAATTCCACCTGCAGGCTGGAAAATCCAAACCTCCCTCTCTCTCTGCAAGCAGCAGCTCTGAGCCCTGCTGAGTGATACAGGAGGATGGTGCTGGAGGCTCCAGGGACAAACCCAAAGTTCCACTGCAGTTCAGTGCTGAGAGCTGCACCCAATGCAGTGGAACAGCACAAGGGCAAGGGATTGTCACAGACTGGGGAGGGCTTGGAAGGGACCTCTGGAGCTCAGCCAGTCCAAGCCCTGCTCCAGCAGGGCTCCCACAGCAGCCTGCCCAGCAGCACAAGGGCCAGGGGGGGTTGGAAGCTCTCCACACCAGGAGACTCCACAACCTCTCTGGGCAGCCTGCCCCAGGGCTCAGCACCCTCACACCAAACAACTTTCTCCTCCTGCTCAGCTGCAACCTCCTGGTTCCAGTTTGTGCCCAGTGCCCCTTGGCACCACTCAGCAGAGTCTGGCCCCAGCCTCTTGCCCCCCACAGCTCCCTTAGCTCTTGCTGAGCACTGCTCAGCTGCCCTCTGGGGCTGCTCTTCTGCAGGCTCTCAGCCCCAGGGCTCTCAGCCTTTGCTCCTCACAGAGCTGCTCCAGGCCCTGAGCCTCCACTGGACTCCCTTCAGAGAACTCTGTCTCTCTTGACCTGGGGGGTCCAGAACTGGGGGGGGGGAGGGGAGAGAGGGAAGGGGGAAAGCGGAGGGGAGGGGAGGGAAGGTTTGGGAAGGTTTGGGAAGGTTTGGGAAGGGAAGGTTTGGGAAGGGAAGGTTTGGGAAGGGAAGGTTTGGAAGGGAAGGTTTGGGAAGGTTTGGGAAGGTTTGGGAAGGGAAGGTTTGGGAAGGGAAGGTTTGGGAAGGTTTGGGAAGGGAAGGGAAGGTTTGGGAAGGGAAGGTTTGGGAAGGGAAGGTTTGGGAAGGGAAGGGAAGGTTTGGGAAGGGAAGGTTTGGGAAGGTTTGGGAAGGGAAGGGCTCATCAGAAGAGGAGGAACCAGCAGTTTTAATGTCACCACACTTTAGGTGCCCACAGCCAAATCCATCACTTGAATCTGCTAATGGAATAAAAAGGACAAAGCCTCCCAGCCAGCCTAAAAGCTTAATAAGATATTAGCAGATCAAGAGCCAGGCCAAAAGGCACAGACACACAAATCCCTCTCCAGATATCCCAGCAGAATGCTGCTGAACAAGCAAAGCTCTCCAGTGCCCAGCAAATCCCCCAAACAGAAGGGATTCAGAGACTGTGTGTGTGATCACCCTTAAACCAGCTCAAGGGATTGAAGACCTGTTGAAATCTGCCTTGACAAACACCAGCAGCACAAAAGCAGCCTGGGGAAGGGCCTGGAGAACAAATCTTGTGAGGAGCAGCTGGGGGAACTGGGGGTGTTCAGTCTGGGGATGAGGTGGGTGAGGGCAGAGCTGCTGGCTCTCTACAACCCCCTGAAAGGAGGCTGGAGTCAGGTGGGGAAGGAGGCTGGAGCTGGGTGGGAATTGGTCTCTTCTCCCAAGGAACAAGAGATAGGACAAGAGGAAAGGGTCTGAAATTGTGCCAGGGCAGGTTTGGGTTGGCCAGGAGGAAGAATTTCTTTGCTGCAGGAGTGGTCAGGCACTGGCACAGGCTGCCCAGGGAGGTGCTGGAGTCCCCAGCCCTGGAGGTGTTCAAGTAATGTGTGGCCATGGCAGCTGGGCCAGGGTTTGGTGGCCATGCTGGGGTTGGGTTGCTGGTTGGACTGGGTGACCTCAGAGGTCTTTTCCAACCCAAACAGCTCTGTGGCTCAGGCACCAGCTGAGCTCACACACGTGCTGCTGGCCAGCAAGCCCTCAGGGTAGCCACCCTGGGCAAGTCCTTTCAGTTACTCCTGGGTGAAAAGGGGACTGTGGGGAGCCAGGCACCTTACAGGGGCCAGGGTGCTCTTTGGGTTCCCCCATGAAAATTCAACCCCCCCCTACACACAGGTCCCCAGCTCTGAAGGCTCAGGAGTCAACACCACACTGCTCCAGCCAAGCTGAAAAGCAGCAACTCAAACATCAGCCCTGCTGGGCTCCTCCAAACAGCCTGAGGCAGCCCAGGAGCTCCTCAGCAACATCCCAGTCACGAGTGGTGACCCCAGGGGCCAGCACTGGGACCAGAGCTGTTTCATGCCTTCAGCAATGACACAGACAGTGGGACTGAGGGCACCCCCAGCAAGTCTGGAGATGGAAGGAAGCTGAGTGCTGTGGTTGGTGCCTCTGAGGGATGGGATCGATTTAGAGGGACCTGAACGACCTGGCAGAATGAGTCTGTGGCCACAAGCAAGGCACTGCCCCTGGGGCTGGGGAGCAGCCCTCAGGAGAAGAGTTTGGGGGTGCTGGGGGTACAAAGCTGGACAGGAGCTGGCACCAGGCACTGCCAGCCCAGCCCCAGCCTGTCCTGGGCTGATCCCCAGCAGTGTGGGCAGCAGGGGCAGGGAGGGGATTCTGCCCCTCTGCTCTGCTGAGACCTCCCCTGCAGGGCTGGGGCAGCTCTGGAGCCCTCAGCACAGACAGAGACCTGGTGGAGCAGGGCCAGAGGAGGCCACAGCAGTGCTGGCAGGGCTGGAAGCCCTCTGCTGGGAGGCCAGGCTGGGAGAGTTGGGGCTGTTCAGCTTTGAGAAGGCTCCAGGGTGACCTTGTGGTGGCCTTGCAGTGCTTCAAGGGCTGAGCAGAAAGCTGGGCAGAGACTTTTTCTCAGGACAAGGGGGAGGGTTTGGAACTCAAAGAGGGAGATTCAGAGTGGAGAGAAGGGAGAAATGTTTGCCCCTGAGGGTGCTGAGAGCCTGGCCCAGGCTGCCCAGAGAGGTGGGAGCTGTCCCATGGCTGGCACCATCCCAGCTGAGGTTGGTTGGGGCTCTGAGCACCCTGCTCTGGCTGGGGATGTCCCTGCTGACTGCAGGGGCTTGGACTGGAGGAGCTTTGGAGGTTTAAGAGGAGCCTGGATGGGGTGCTTGGTGCCACGGCTCAGCTGATGAGATGGTGCTGGGTGATAGGTTGGACTCCATGCTCTCAAAGGTCTTTTCCAACCTGGTTACCTCTGCATTCTATTCTGTATTCTGTCCCTTCCCACCCAGCCCACACCCGAGCTCCAGCCCTGGGCGCCAGCCCTGCTTCCCAGCCGCTGCGCTTCGCTCGCAGCCTCACCCTGTGCTGCCCTGCACTGCAGTCCCCTGTGTTGCACAGCCCTGCGCTGCCCTGCCCTGCAGTCCCCTGCACTGCATTGCCCAGCGCTGCCCTGCCCTGCAGTCCCCTGCACTGCCCTGCCCGGCGCTGCCCTGCCCGGCACTGCCCTGCCCGGCACTGCAGTCCCCTGCACTGCATTGCCCGGCACTGCCCTGCCCTGCCCGGTGCTGCATTGCCCGGCACTGCACTGCCCTGCCTGGCGCTGCAGTCCCCTGTGCTGCCCTGCCCTGCAGTTCCCTGCGCTGTCCTGCCCGGCGCTGCACTGCCCTGCCCTGCCCTGCCCTGCCCTGCCCGGCAGTCCTCTGCGCTGCCCTGCCCTACCCTGCAGTCCCCTGCGCTGCACTGCCCGGCGCTGCACTGCCCTGCCCTGCAGTCCCCTGCGCTGCACTGCCCGGTGCTGCACTGCCCTGCCCTGCAGTCCCCGGCGCTGCCCTGCCCTACCCTGCAGTCCCCTGCGCTGCCCTGCCCGGTGCTGCACTGCACTGCCCTGCGGTCGCCTGCGCTGCCCTGCCCGGCGCTGCACCGCCCTGCCCTGCCCTGCAGTCCCCTGCGCTGCCCTGCCCGGCGCTGCGCTGCACTGCACTGCCCTGCGGTCCCCTGCGCTGCCCTGCCCGGCGCGGGCCGGGCCGCGGCTCAGCGTTTGGGGCTCCCCCTAGCGGCTGCCTGCGCAGCGCACGGGCAGGCTCCTCCCGCCAGCCGCTCCCGGCGAGGCGCAACCGCTGCGGGGGGAGGTGGAGGCACCGCAGCCGCCAGGGCAGAGCGGGAGCCAGCCCCCAACAGCACAGCGAAGGCTTTGAGACTGAGGAAAGCAGCTTGAGAAAGCAGCTCCGTGGAGAAGGAGCTGGGAGTGCTGGGGGACAAGCTGCCAGTGATGTGCCCTTGTGGCCAAGGAAGCCAATGGTGTCCTGGGTGCATGAAGAGTGTGGCCAGCAGGGCAAGGGAGGTTCTCCTGCCCCTCTGCTCTGCCCTAATGAGGCCACAGCTGGAGACCTGGGTCCAGTTCTGGGCTCCCCAGTTCAAGAGAGACAGAGAGTTCTCTGGAGAGAGTCCAAGGGAGGCTCTGAAACTGCTGAGGGGCGCCTGGAGCAGCTCTGTGAGCAGCAAAGGCTGAGAGCCCTGGGGCTGAGAGCCTGCAGAAGAGCAGCCCCAGAGGGCAGCTGAGCAATGCTCAGCAAGAGCTAAAGGAGCTGTGGGGGGCAAGAGGCTGGGGCCAGACTCTGCTCAGTGGTGCCCAGGGACAGGCCAAGGGGCAGTGGGCACAAACTGGCACCCAGGAGGTTCCACCTGAGCAGGAGGAGAAAGTTGTTTGGTGTGAGGGTGCTGAGCCCTGGGGCAGGCTGCCCAGAGAGGTTGTGGAGTCTCCTGGTGTGGAGAGCTTCCAACCCCCCCGGGCACTGTGCTGCTGGGCAGGGTGCTGTGGGTGCCCTGCTGGAGCAGGGGGGTGGACTGGCTGAGCTCCCGAGGTCCCTTCCAACCACACCATGCTGGGGTCTTGTGATTCCATAGGACTGGAAAATAGAGGACTGCAGAGGATGTGCAGATGCTTCTCCTGCAGTGGGACCAAAGCCATGGAGAGGTGGTGCTGAGGGCCATGGTTCAGTGGGGGCCTGGCAGGTAAGGGTTGCCCTTGACCTCGAAGTTCCCTTCCAGCCAAAACCATTCTGTGATTTTGTGTCGAGTGACTTAGTTCCTGACCTTTGTTTTGCAGCCTGCAGTAGATGCTCATCAAACCTGAGCCCTCTTCCTTCCACAGGCTAACCAGCTGCAGCCCACCAGCTGCTCCCAGCACAGTTCCCACCGCCCCCCTCCCGCCCACGCGGAGGAAGCCGCCACCCCCGAGGTGCCCACGTGTGGAGCAAACACTGCCTCAGGAAAGCAAAGTGTCAGAGCCGGCACACCACTTCCCCGCCGGGGAAAGCCCTGGATCACAGCCAGCTCCTCCACCGCCTCCAGCTCAGCCAGCAGCAGGCAGCCTGGGAAGCAGCAAAGTGGCTGCGCCTGTGGAGCACCTCCCTCGGGGGTGAGCCTCTGCCACCTGCAGCCAGCAGATGAGGGGGGTGGGCGTTTTTGCTCCCCAGTAGCTCCTCTGGACTCCAGGAGCACCTCTGTTAGGAGGACAGGCTGAAGGAGCTGGGGTTGATCAGCTTGAGGAAGAAGACAAGGAGCAACGGCTGGAAGCTGCAGCACAGGTTCCACCTCAGCACCAGGGGAAACTTCTTCGCTGTAAGGGTCCCAGAGCCCTGGAGCAGGCTGCCCAGAGAGGCTGTGGAGCCTCCTTCTCTGGGGGCTTTCAAGCCCTGTCTGGATGTGTTCTGTGTGACCTGAGCTAGATTGTGTGGTCCTGCTCTGGCAGGGGGGTTGGACTGGATGATCTCTGGGGATCCCTTCCAACCTCTGACATCCTCTGAGCCTGTGACTCCAGGGGGACCTTCCAACAGCTGAAGGGCAACAAAGCTGAGGAGGGGTCTGGAGCACAGCCCTGGGAGGAGAGGCTGAAGGAGCTGGGGTTGCTTAGCCTGCAGAAGAGGAGGCTCAGGGGAGACCTTCTTGCAGTCTACAACTCTCCAAAGGGAGGTTGGAGCCAGGTGGGGGTTGGTCTCTTCTCCCAGGCAGGCACCCAGCCCCAGAACAAGAGGACACAGTCTCAAGCTGTGCCAGGGGAGGTTCAGGCTGGAGGTTAGGAAGAAATTCTACAGAGAGAGAGATTGGCCATGGGAATGTGCTGCCCAGGGAGGTGGTGGAGTCCCCATCCCTGGAGGTGTTTAGGCAGAGCCTGGCTGAGGCCCTTGGTGCCATGGTTGAGTTGCTCAGATGGTGCTGGGTGAGAGGTTGGACTGGATGATCTCTGAGGTCTTTTCCAGCCTGATTGATTCTATGAATTAACCAGGTTGGAAAAGACCTCAGAGATCACCAAGTCCAACCTGCCACCCAAGGACCTCCTGACCATTCTATTCTGAAAGAGATACAGGAAAGCTGGAGAGGGACTTTGCACAAGGCTGTCCAGCACCAGGACGAGGGGGAATGGTTTTACAGGCAGCTCCCAACCTTGGAGGGGTTTTGAGGCCATGGAGATGTGGTGCTGAGGGGGATGGTTTAGTGATGACCTTAAAAGTCTTTTCCAGCCCAAATGATTCTCTGAGTCACGAGCAGCCCTGAGGCATCTCCTCTGAAGCGAGCTCAAGGGGACTGACTCTCGGGCAGAAAAAGGCAGGAAGTGCTGGAAAAAGCCAGGGATTAGCAGAGCCTGGGCGGCCAAGCTCCGATGGCCATCGATCTGCCCAGCTTTCAGGGGCTGTGCTGAGCTGGCAGCAGGTCGCTGATGCAATGTTTTCATCTTTGTTAGCAAGCAAGAGGCCGAGCTATCAAAAAACCATCTCGACAGGGACATTAGCGGTGAATGAGCGCTGCAAACGATCCTCTCCTCCTGATCTTAACTCCTGAGCTGCTTGGCTGCAGCGAGGTTTGCTCAGCCCGGAGAGGAGAAGGCTCCAGGGAGACCTAACAGCAGCCTGCCGGTGCCTGAAGGGGGCTCCGAGAAGGCTGCAGAGGGACTCTGTGCAAAGGCCTGCAGGGGCAGGAGGAGAGGCAGTGGTTTGAAATGGGAGCAGGGCAGATTTAGATTGGATGTGAGGAACAAGTTCTGCACCGTGAGGGTGATGGAACACTGCAGCAGGTTGCCCAGGGAGGTGGTTGAGGCCCCAAGGTGAGGCTGGACAGGGCTCTGGGCAGCCTGATCTAGCTGGGCATGTCCCTGCTGAGTGCAGGGAGGGTTGGACTGGGTGAGCTTTGGAGGCCCCTTCCATCCCAAACCATTCTATGACCGTGTCTGAGACTGAAAGCCTGCTGTGGTGATGCCTGCCTGCCTCCTCACACCAGTCTGCATGGCACCTCCTGCAAGGCCTCTGATGAAAGCTGCCAGCTGGAGTGAACCATCAAGTGCAGGCTGCACAGGAGTCACAGAATGGTTTGGGCTGGAAGAGACCTTCAACATCATCCAGTGCCAACCCCCTGCCATGGGCAGGGACACCTCCCACCAGCCCAGGCTGCTCAAGGCCTCATCCAGCCTGGCCTGGACCACCTCCAGGCAGGGGGCAGCCACAGCCTCCCTGGGCAGCCTGTGCCAGTGCCTCACTCAAAAGAATTTCTTCCTCCTCACTCTCCCCTCTCCCAGCTCAAAGCCATTGTCCCTCATCCTGGCACTCCCAGCCCTCATCCAAAGTCCCTCCCCAGCTCTCCTGGAGCCCTTCAGGCCCTGGAAGGCTGCTCTGAGGTCTCCCTGGAGCCTTCAGCCCCAACTCCCTCAGCCATAATCTCCCAAGGGGAGTGGTGGATTGCCCTACATCGGTCAGGTTTCAGCCTCAGCCTGACAGGCTGCTGGGCCACCTCCTCTCAGCTGAGCTACTCCCTAGGGAGGTTGGAGCTCCCGGAGCTCCCTCCCAGGCTGGCGTCCCAGAGCCCTGCCACCATCAACCTCCTATCACAGGGGAGCAACAAAGCCTCTGAGAGGTCGAGCAAGCCCTCAACAGCACCAGGATGACAGTGCTGGAGGTTCCTGGCTCCCTGGAGCCTGCTGAAGAAAGCAGGCCACCCCCTCTCCCGAGTTAAGGTCAACATGCAGAGCCCCAGAGGCTCTGCTGTGCTTTTGATGGCTGAGCTGGGAGCAAAGACGGCCTCAACAAATCCACAGCCTCTCCAGCCCCCCAGCATTTCACAGGGGCTACAGGAGAGCTGCAGAGGGACTTCTGACACAGGCAGGGAGAGACAGGATGAGGGGTGATAGCTGCAAACTGGAAGGAGTTGGATCTAGTTGGATATGAGGAACAAATCCTTCCCTGTGAGGGTGGAGAGGCACTGGAACAGCTTGCCCAGAGCAGCTGTGGAGGCTTCTACACTGGAGGTGTTCAAGGCCAGGCTGGATGAGGCCTTGAGCAACCTGGGCTGTTGAGAGGTGTCCCTGCCCATAGCAGGGGCTTGGAACTGGCTATCCTGAAGGTCCCCTCCAACTCAAACCCTTCTATGGAGGCTATGTCAAGAAACAAAGGCCAAGCCAGGGAAGCTGTGCCCCTTTCAAATCCATTTCTGCCTCTAAGGCAAACCTCTGCTCCCTGCAGCAGCCCAACAGCTTCACTAACATCCCAAGCAAGAGCTCTCCTGCCCACAGGCCTCCCTTCAGAGAATCAATCCTGTTTGGGTTGGAAAAGATCCCCAGGATCATCCATTCCAACCATCAAGCCACCACGGCCCCAGGTTACTTGAACACTCCAGGGGGGAGGACTCCACCACCCCCTGGGCAGCCTGCTCCAATGCCTGACCACTCCTGCAGGACAGAAACTGTTCCTCATGTCCAAGCTAACCCTCCCCTCTCTAAGCAGGAAGCCCAGCCTGGCACCATACCCAGCACAAGGCTGAGGCAACCACCTCTCATCACATGTTGTGGAAGCCCAGGACCCCAGGGCATCCAAGAGGAAGACCAGAGCAGGCTAAAGCATCCCATGTGTCCTGCCCCAGGTGCAGGAGGGTTGCAGGGTCCCCAGCTACAGGGGAAAGCAAAGAGCCAGCTGGAAAACAAACACAGGAAGAGCCAGGCCTGCAGGGGGAGAGCTGGAAGGGAGCTGCTCCTGGAGGAGTGGAGCTCCGTGTCTGCAGAGGGGATGTGACCAGAGCAGCACAGGAGGAGCTGCTCTTGGGGCTTCTCACTTAGGGTGCTCTGGGCAGGCTGGCAGAAGGATCTGACACCAGTGCCAAAGATCAAACACAGAGACTCACTGACCCTGCTGACTGCAGGGGCTTGGACAAGATGGCCTTGAGGGTCCCTTTCAAGCTGTGAAAGGTTTGATTTGGGCAGAATTTGGCTTCCTGAGCAGGCTCCAGACTCTGCACACCAGCAGCCTCCTGCCCTGGAGGCTCACTGGGAAGAAAGCTGCACCCAAAGTGCAGATAAATCCCTTGTGGATTGCTCCAGCATGAGAGAATCCAGCTGGAACCATTGACTGCCCCAGGTGAAAGCTTCTGGGCTGGGCAGCTGTGTCCTGCAGTCACCCTGACTTCACAGCAAGAGTTGTGTATTTAAGAGCTGCTTTTGAGCCCCCAAACCTGAAAGCACTCAAACCAGAGGTGATCTTTAGCCTGCTGAAGCCTGGCACTGGCAGACAGACTTTAAGAGCAAGGGCAGTGATTTCTGCAGCCTCCCAGGGAGCTTGGCTGCTGCAGAAGGTGCAGCACAAAGTAGGGATTTGGCTGGTGGGCAGGGATGGCAGCCAGAAGGGTCCTGAGAGGCTGGAGAAGTGGCCAGGGCCAGCTGCAGGAGGGTCAGCAAGTCCCAGGGCAAGGTCCTGCAGCTGGGTCAGGCCAGCCCCAGGCACAGATCCAGGCTGGGAGCTGAGTGGGTTGAGAGCAGCCCTGAAGGAAGAGCCCTGGGGGTGCTGAGCAGCTCCCCAGGAGCCAGCAGTGCCTCCTGCAGCCCTCAGGCAGCTGTGTGCTGGCTGCAGCCAGAGCAGGGTGGGCAGCAGGGCAGCAGAGGGGATTCTGCTCCTGGACTCTGCTCTGCTCAGACCTCACCTCCAACCCTGCCTCCAGCTCTGTGTCCCCAGCAGCAGCAGGACACAGAGCTGCTGCAGAGAGGCCAGAGGAGGCCACAGAGATGCTGCCAGGGCTGGAGCAGCTCTGCTGGGAGCACAGGCTGGGGGAGCTGGGGCTGTGCAGCCTGCAGAGGAGAAGGCTCCAGGGGGACCTCAGAGCTGCTGCCAGCACCTGAAGGGATCCTGCAGGAAGGCTGCAGAGAGACTTCTGCTGAGGGGGTCTGAGCCAGGCCAAGGGCAATGGTTTGGAGCTGAGGCAGAGCAGGGTCAGAGTGGAGCTGAGGAAGAAGTTCTTCAGTGGGAGGCTGCTGAGCCCCTGGCACAGGCTGCCCAGGGAGGCTGTGGCTGCCTCCTGCCTGGGGGTGTTGCAGGCCAGGCTGGATGAGGGCTCAAGCAGCTGAGGCTGGTTGAGAGGTGTCCCTGCCATGGCAGGGGAGTTCAGTAGGTGACCTCTGAGGCCCCTTCCAGCCTGAGCCATTCTAGGATTCTCCCTTCACAACCACCTCAAGTAAAAGCATTTTCTTCCCCAAACACAGCCTGCTGGGAAGAGCCAAGACCTGGGCTACCCTTAAAAGCATCTCAAAGCACTAGCAGGGCCCTCACCACCCCTCTGAGGTTTGACAAGAGCAGTGGTGGAAGGGAAGTGCTACCCCAGCACATCAGTGCTAACCCAATGAGCAGCCCCAGAGAAGTGAAGGTTGCTTCAGCCTGCAGGAAAACCTCCCCTGAGCTCAAGCCCAGAAGAAAGCAAAGCAGCTGAGGTTTCAGAATGAGTCTGAAGAGATGCAGCAGCTCTGGGCTGCAAATTGCCGTTGCCTGAAGTACATCAGGAGGGGGTGGGAACAAACATTGTCAGTCATGGATGTCCCAGCAGTTAGCAAAGACAAAGCTGTTTAGCATGGCCAGAGGGAGGGGGGAGAGAAGAAGGCCCACAGCAAGGTGCAGGGGGAGTGAGCTGAAGGCCTGCAGCAGTTCAGTCTCCAGGAGAACATTCCCAGATGTTCACCTGGTGACTCCCCCTCACAGAGAGAATCAGAGACTGGTTTGGGGTTGGAAGAGACCCTCAAAGCTCATCTTGTCCACCCCCCTGCACTCAGCAGGGACACCTCCAGCTGGAGCAGGCTGCTCGGGGGCACACCAAGGCTGACCTTGCATGCCTCCAGGGATGGAGCCTCAGCCCCCTGCCTGGGCAGCCTGTGCCAGGGTCTCCCCAGCCTCCCTGTGCAGAGCTTCCTCCTGATGGCCAACCTGAATCTGCCCTGCTCCGGTTTCCAACCATTGCCCCTTGTCCTAGCCCCACAGCCCCTTCTGAGCAGCCCCTCCCCAGCCTGCCTGCAGCCCCCCTCAGATACTGAAATGCAGCCCTAAGGACCCCCTGGAGCCTCCTCTCCAGGCTGAACAACCCAACCTCCCTCAGCCTGTCCTCACAGCAGAGCCCCTCCAGCCCTCTGATCCTTTTGGTGGCCACCTCTGGACCCTCTCCATCAGGTCCTCTTGTGTTGGGGGCCCAGAGCTGGGGTGAGGTCTCACAGAGCAGAGCAGGGTGACAGAATCCCCTCTCATGACCTGCTGGCCAGGCTGCTGCGAGGCAGCCCAGGCTGTGCAGCTCTTCAAGCACGAGCTCCTGGGGGCAAGCCCCACGGCCCTGCCCCTGGCTGCAGCCCAGCCACGTGTGGGAGGTGGATGTGGCACCCTGCTCTGCTTCACCGCAGAGGCAAGCCAGCTCAAAGGGGGTTCTGACCTCAATTTCTGAGCTGCATCCAGCAGCTGCCTTAGCTGTTCATGGCAGCACAGCCCAGACAGCTTGCTGTGTCCCTCAGGGATGTCACCAGCTGCAGACAGTCCCACTTAGGTCCAAATTTGCACTCCAAAAGGAGTTCTCCTCTGGAGAAGCACAATGGGGACACTGGAGTCCTCTTTTCACAGGCTTTTATCCAGAGTTAGACTCAGACTTGCATCTGGGAAAGGACAACCCCATGGACCAGCACAGACTGGGGACTGACCTGGTGGAGAGCAGGGGAAAGGAACCTGGGAGTCCTGGTGGACAGAAGGATGCCCAGGGGCCAGCAATGTGTCCTTGTGGCCAGGAAGGCCAAGGGCATCCTGGGGGGTAGCAGAGGGGCTGTGCTGAGTAGGTCAAGAGAGGTTCTCCTCCCACTCTGCTCTGCCTGCTGAGGCCACATCTGGAATCTTGAGTCCAGTTCTGGGCCCCTCAGTTCAAGAAGGACCTCAGGGAACTGCTTGAGAGAGTCCATCCCAGAGGCAGAGAGCTGCTGCAGGCAGTGGAACATCTCCTGTGAGGCCAGGCTGAGGCAGCTGGGGCTTGGAGCTGGGAGCAGAGGAGCCTGAGGGCTGCCCTCATGGCTGGGGATCAAGATGTGCAGGGCTGGAGCCAGGCTCTGCCCAGGGATGTCCAAGGGCAGCACAAGGGGCACTGGGGGCAAGCTGGAGCAGAGGAGGCACCATGGGAAGAGGAGGAGAAACTTTGTCCCTGTGAGGGGTGGCAGAGCCTGAAGCAGGCTGCCCAGAGAGGTTGTGGAGTCTCCTTCTGTGGAGCCTTTCCAAGCCCTGCTGGATGTGTCCCTGTGTGCCCTGCCCTGGCTGCTGCTGCTCTGGCAGGGGGCTTGGCCTGGATGATCTCCAGAGGTCCCTTCCAACCCCTAACATGCTGTGATGCTGTGAATCCAAGCCCAGCTCTGGCTCTGACACCACCTGAGTGCCCTCCCCACACAGTGCTGCATTACCAAAGCCAAGGGCTTGAAGCTTCTTTCCATTCAAGCCTCAGAAAATGTTGTCAGAGCAAAGCCTGAACCAAGCTTTGCCAACCAAGCCCACCAGGGCCAAATGCAGGGGGGAAGCAACTTCCCTTGGAGGAGCAGCTCTGTTTACACAGCAAGAGGGAAGCCTTTTCCAGCAGCACTCCCCTCACATCCTGTGGAAGGGGCTGGAACTGGCAGTGGGTGAAGCTGGCAGTGCAGGGGAGGTTCAGGCTGGAGGTGAGGAAGAAATTCTTCCCAGCCAGAGAGATTGGCCATGGGAGTACTGCATCCAGGTCTGGAGCCCCTATGCCAAGAGGGATCTGGAGGTGCTGGAAGGTGTCCAGAGCAGGGCCAGGAGGAGGAGCAGAGGGCTGGAGCTGCTCTGCTGTGAGGACAGACTGAAGGAGTTGGGGCTGTTCAGGCTGGAGAAGAGAAGGCTCCCAGGTGACCTCATTGTGGCCTTCCAGGATCTGAAGGGGGCTAGAGGAAGGCTGGGGAGGGACTGCTCAGGCTCTCAGGGAGTGATAGGACTAGGGGGAATGGACTGAAGCTGGAGGTGGGGAGATTCAGGCTGGAGGGGAGGAGGAAGTTCTTCCCCATGAGAGTGGTGAAGCCCTGGAATGGGTTGTGCAGGGAGGTGGTTGAGGCCCTGTCCCTGGAGGTGTTTAAGCCCAGGCTGGATGAGGCTCTGGGCAGCCTGATCTAGGGCAGAGTGTCCCTGCCCATGGCAGGGGGGGTGGAACTAGATGATCCTTGTGGTCCCTTCCAACCCTAAATGAAACTATGAAACTATGAATGTGCTGCCCAGGGAGGTGGTGGAGTCCCCATCCCTGGGGGTGCTCAGGAAGAGCCTGGATGAGGCCCTTGGTGCCATGGTTGAGTTGATCAGATGGTGCTGGGTGAGAGGTTGGACTCCATGATCTCCAAGGTCTCTTCCAACCTGGTTCATTCTGCATTCTGAAACCCAGAGTGGCTGTGGAAGAGCCAAAGCAGCCCCTGACAAATCAGTCCTGTGCTGGGCACACACAGGACAGCCCAGCCCCAGCCTCCCACCCCAGATCTCCAGCTGGGGTTGCTCCTCCTGGCAAATGTGAATATCCCCTACAGGACAATTCCTGGGACTAGGCACAGGACAGCTGAGCACCTCCTTGGGAGCAGACAGTCATGGTTGGAAGGGACCTCTGGAGATCACCCAGTCCTACACCCCTGCCAGAGCAGGGTCACCCAGGGGGGGTTGGAAGCTCTCCACACCAGGAGACTCCACAACCTCTCTGGGCAGCCTGCCCCAGGGCTCAGCACCCCCACACCAAACAACTTTCTCCTCCTGGGTTCCAGTTGGTGTCCATTGTCCCTGGGCACCACTGACAACAGCCTGGCCTCTTCTTCTTGACCCCCACCCCCCAGGTATTCATAAACATTCAGCACATCTCTCAGCCTGCTCCTCCCCAGGCTATCCAGCCCCAGGGCTCTCAGCCTTTCCTCACCACACAGATGTCCCACCCCCCTCCTCATCCTCCTAGCCTCCCCTGGACACTCTCCAGTGCATCCCTGTCCCAAACACCCCCTGAAACTCCCACACCCCTCCAGAAGGTGCCTGAGGCAGCAGCCAGCAACAGCCATGGCTTGAAGTGGCCAAGGCAAAGGCTAATACCTGCCCAACCACCTCAGTCCTTACACCAACCACAGCCAGGACAGGAGTGTTTGTTGGGCAGCTGAGAGCTCTGCCACAGCTGCAGAGAAAGCCAGGAAGGGACTTCTGACAGGGGCTGGCAGTGACAGGAGGAGAGGGAATGGACTGAAGCTGGGAGAGGGGAGATGCAGACTGGAGGTGAGGAAGGAATTCTTTGAGTGAGGGGGGGGAGACACCGGCACGGGGTGGGGCTGTCCCTCCCTGGAGGTGTTCCAGGCCAGGCTGGGTGAGGCCTTGAGCAAGCTGTGCTGGTGGGAGGGGTCCCTGCCCATGGCAGGGGCTTGGAACTGGCTGAGCTTGGAGGTCCCTTCCAACCCAGCCCACTCTGTGGTTCTCTGACAGCCAAGCAGGGAGACCTTGGAGTCCCAGGGACTTAAACAAGTCAAACTGAAAGACAAAATTAGACAGCCAGGAGGGGAAATCAGCAGAGGTCTGGGGAGCTGCTGCTGTTGAAAGCAGGCAGTGCCTTTCCCTTGCCATGGTGGGGAAAAGAAGCTGCAGCTGGGTGGAGTCACCTGTAAGGCAGCAGGAAAAACACACACAAACAGCTTGGCTATGTGAGAACAAGCCCTGGATGGGGCTCTGCTGCTGGAGCCAGGCAGGTCCCACAGCCCTGCTGCACCTCGGGCACTGACAGCTCCTCATTTCCCCTCTGCAAGGAGCCAGGCATCACCCTGCCTTGGAAACACCCAGCTTGCCTCCCCCTCTCATGAGTCCAGCCCCAGGGGTAGGCTGACCTCAGGCTAACCTAAAGGACACAGCTTCAGAGACTGCACTGGGCTGGGAGGGATCCTCAAAGGTGATCTTGTCCAACCCCCCTGCAGCCAGCAGGCTGCACAGGGTACACCGAGGCTGATTGTGAACGTCTCCAAGGATGGGGCCTCAGCCACCTCCCTGCTCCAGGGACTCCCCACCCTCACCCTGCAGAATTCCCTCCTGATCTCCAACCTAACTCTGCTCCAGTTTCAAACCACTGATCCTTCTCCTAGCCCCACAGCCCCTTCTGAGCAGTCCCTCCCCAGCCTGCCTGGAGGTCCCTTTCAGATACTGAAATGCAGCTCTAAGGTTCCCCTGGAGCCTTCTCTTCTCCAGGCCGAACAGCCCCAACTCTCCCAACCTGTCCCCACAGCAGAGGTTCTCCAGCCCTCTGATCATCTTGGTGGCCTCCTTTGGACCTTCTCCATCAGGTCTATGTCCTTCTTATACTGGGGGGCATGGGGCTGGACAGAGAACCAAAAGGAAAGCTGCTGGTTTGGGCCTTTCTCTGGCAGAAGAGTGAGGGAAAGGAAGGAGAGATGAAAATGGGGACACACAAGGCTGTGAAAATGAGGAAATAACAGGGAGCCTCTTCAGTTAACACCCAGCCAGCTCAGAGACTTGGGTGTCTGCAAGGGCTGGGGTTGCAAAATAGAGCAGTTTGTCAGGACACTGCAGCAGCTATCTGGGGCTTCACAGGGCCACCTGCAAGGCAGCAGGGGTGATTCAGGCTTCACTCTGGAAGGGCAGGGGGGCAAAGCCATGGATGGAAAGACATCATGGGAGAGAGATGCCCTGGAAAAGGGCAGGGGGGCAAAGCCATGGATGGAAAGACATCATGGGAGAGAGATGCCCTGGAAAAGGGCAGCAGGGGGGTAAGCCATGGTGGAAAGACATCATGGGAGAAGATGCCCTGGATAAGGGCAGCAGGGGGGTAAGCCATGGTGGGAAAGACATCATGGGAGAGAAATGCTCTGGGATAAGGGCAGGGGGGTAAGCCATGGATGGAAAGACATCATGGGAGAAAGATGCCCTGGATAAGGGCAGCAGGGGGGTAAGCCATGGTGGGAAAGACATCATGGGAGAGAGATGCCCTGGAAAAGGGCAGGGAGGCAAAGCCATGGATGGAAAGACATCATGGGAGAGAGATGCCCTGGAAAAGGGCAGGGAGGGCAAAGCCATGGATGGAAAGACATCATGGGAGAGAGATGCCCTGGATAAGGGCAGGGTGGCCAAAGCATCCTTACAGCCAGCTTACACCTTTAAGTCAGCAGTACCTCAGCTGTGATTTATTTCCCCCCACGTTCCCTTTAGCAAAGGGAAGGACTTCCAGCTGCTGACCCGCAGCAGAAGCCAGGCTCAGCAGGGATAATTAAAGGCATCTCAATACAAAGGACATCCCCAATGATCAGCTGGATGTTATCTCACACACAGATCACAGCCACACAAGGAACTGCTTCACCACACTGCAGACGAACGCTTGCACCGCTTCTCTTTTGTTCGACCCTCCCAGCGTTAATTAAGAGTTTAGGTTATAAAGAAACCAGGCACCGAGGCGCCTAAGAAACGCCCTTGCCCCACCTGAAAGCCCCAAAAAGGGGCTCGAAGCGAGGCACTTCAGCCCAGAGAGGTTGGGGCAGCATCCTGCAGGCAGCATGAGCTAATCCTCCCGAGTGAGCTCCGAGCATCCAGCCGAGCCCTGCAGCCTCTGCCCAGCCCGGCCCCCTTGTAACAAAAAACCTAACTAAATAACAACCAAATACCCATAAACAAAGCCCTTGTACAAACCGGCGACCACGGAAGACAATGGGGGAGCAACACCCCGAGCCTCGTCAGGCTGCTCAAGAGCCGAGCTCGCCAGCGCTACTGATGCAACGCAAAAGCGCTCAGGACCAAAACAAACAGCTGAACACACCTAGGGTGAGCAGCACCAGAGGCACGAAGGCTGCTGCTGCGGATGGAGCAATGTGGGGGCACAAGCGGAGGCTGAGCCTCACCTTTGTTTTAAGGCGTACGAGGCAGGAGCCCCTGGGGCACCCCACAGCCGCCAGCACCCTTCCCTCCCGCGCTGCCACAGCGCCCAGCGACGGTGTTTAGGGGGAAATTTGGGGTATTTTTGCAGTGGGGGCTGGAGGGGGTTGAAAGAGGGTGGGTTTTGCTCAGTCTCGGCACCGGAGAAGCCGCCGAGGCTGCATTTACCTTGCCCCACGTCGGTCACGGAAGGAACCTCCCCACCTCGCAGCCCGGGCTAAGGCACGCCGGGGGACTGTGTCCTCAATGGGGACCCACCCCAAAAGAGATGGGGGGGGGGGGGAAATTGGGGCTTACTCTCCTCCCCTCAAGACCCCAAGTCGGGAATCCCCCCCCACTTAGAGGCGAGGCCTGTCCCGCCCTAAGGGGCCGGGCCCACCGCCGCCCCGCTCCCCCGGGAAGAGACGCTGACCCGCCGCCGCTCCCCAGTTCTCTGCTCCCAGACGAAGCCGCTCCGCGGGGTTGCTCACCTGCCACCGGCCACCGCCCGCCGCGGCTGGGCCGGGCCCTTCAGGACTGCATGCGGCGGGGCCGCCGCGTCGCCCGGGTGACGGCTCGAACCGGCGCCGCCATCTTCCCTTCCCTCCCCTCCGCCGCCGCTCCGGCCGCGGCGGGGAGCACACTGCGCAGGCGCAGGCCGGCCCAGCGTCACATGACGGAAGGGGCGGGGAGAGGGAGGTCACGTGGTGATGCACGCCATGATGGGAAGGTCAATTCTCCCCCAGCACAGAAGCCTTCTTCCGGCAAGGGGGCCCCCGCCATGTTTAGAGGGTCTCCCCAGGGGCAAGCGCGCCCTCCCGCCGCCATGTTGCAAGAGGCGGCGGGGCGAGGCCGCCATGTTGGGGAGGTCGACTCTGAGGCGAAGGTGGCAGGGCGGCTCCCTCGCCTCCCCGGCCACCTCTCAGGCGTCGCCCGCCCGCCTTCTCCTCACTCCTCGCCCCTTCCTCGTCCCCTCTCCTAGGGCTGGCACTGCCAGGACTCGGGAACCCTCCCTGCCCACAGGGGCAGGGCTCACCTCACCCCACCACCTGCCACAGCCCTGCCCTGTCCCGGTGTGTTGCCCAAGGCCTGGCTACCTCCTGCGGTGGGAGGTGAGGCGAGGATGGCCTGGCAAGGAGAGCAGAAGGGACCTGTCCCCACGCCTGAAGGACAGTGAGTGCCTGTGAAACCAGGGTAGTGAGGAAGGGAGGGAGCCCTTGTGCTGCTGCAGCCCTTCTCCAGGGGGGTTGTGTACACCTGGGCATGCCGAGGCTGCCTTTGCCCAGTTGTGGGGTGACAAGGAAGGGGCAGAGGAATCCACCACTGTCACCTCTGTCTTCTACAGACCTGCATCCACCACAGAGGGTGGTGCTCAGCATCCTGGACGTGTGCCTTGCCAAATCAGATGCTCCAGATGCCTTCTGGAGGGCTGGCATTACCTGGCTGGAGACATGGAACGTGCCCACAACCATGTGAGTGACCCAGCACTGACCTCTGTGTGTGTATGCAGCCACTAAGAGCCCATTCCCAGAGATCCATGACGTTCCCATTCAGTTTTGTTGGATTCTTGGTCTCAGAGGTGCTGTGGCCAGGAGTGGGATTTCTTATGGCATGGGCGAAGCAGGCAGGATGGAGGGGAAGCATCCAAGAATAACACTGCTGGGACACTCAATAGGCTGTGGATGGAGCCAACAATGCTAGGCACTGGCTGCTTGAAACCAGGGTTCCTGTTTCCTTCTGGAAAAATCCCAGAGGATGGGTAGGAACAGCCTGGGGCTGCTGCACCCTTTTTCCTCCCACCCACACCACTCCTGTGAGGTCTGCACCTCTCCCAGGGAAGGAGAACACCATCTCCCACCCCTCTGGGGGCCCAAAAGAAGTTGAAATCCCAGGATGTAAATCCCCTCCAAAAGGCAAAACCCCACCAGTGGCTCCATTTTCCATAAACAGCACCTCGGAAACACCTGGGCTGTGAGGGTCCTCGGCAGTTCCCTGCCGAGATTTTGGGCTTAGCAGAGGAGGGGGTGACTGGGGGTGGCTGCAGAGGGGGCGAGGGCAAAGCACAGCGTTCGCCTCGGGATTTGTTTGGGCTGGAGTGTTTCTTACTCCGTTTTAAGAGGCCGCTCGCCATCTGCTGGCAAGCAGCACCTCTAGGGTGGGGTGTATGGGGTAAAGCTGAAGGAGAGGCTGAGGGAGCTGGGCTTGCTTAGCCTGGAGGAGGCTCGGGGAGACCTTCTTGCTCTCTGCAACTCCCTGAAGGGAGGTTGTAGCCAGGTGGGGGTTGGTCTCTTCTCCCAGGCAGCCAGCACCAGAACAAGAGGACAGCAGAGGTTCAGGCTGGAGGTGAGGAAGAAATTCTTCCCAGCAAGAGAGATTGGCCCTTGGGATGTGCTGCCCAGGGAGGTGGTGGAGTCCCCATCCCTGGAGGTGTTCAGGAGGGGACTGGATGAGGCACTTGGTGCCATGGTTGAGTTGATCAGGTGGTGCTGGACTGGATGATCTCTGAGGTCTTTTCCAACCTAGTTAATCCTATCCCATCCCATCCTATCCCATCCCATTCCAGTTTCTCAGAGTCCCTCTCTGAACATTTAAATTTATTCCTTTATTATTTTTTGAGGAAGCTGGGAGGGGTCATTTAATTTTGGGGTGGGGAAAAGGAAACAGAACCCTCAGCACGGATACCTTTCTGTCTCTCAAAGCACAAAGTAGTAAGTTGATGGATGGGTATCTTGGCTACAAATGAGAGAAATGTAATAAGTAAGATTATTTTTTTAGGGGATGAAATTGAGCTCTTTTTAAAGGTTGGAGCTGAAGTGAAGCTTAAGAGGTTGATGGGAGGCTGAACATGAGCCTGCAGTGTGCCCAGGCAGCCAAGAGGGCCAATGGCATCCGGGCCTGCAGCAGGAAGTGTGGTCAGCAGGAGCAGGGAGGTCATTCTGCCCCTGTACACTGCACTGGTTAGGCCACAGCTTGTGTCCTGTGTCCAGTTCTGGGCTCCTCAGGTTAGGAAAGCTGTTGAGCTGCTGGAAGGTGTCCAGAGAAGGGCAACAGAGCTGGGGAGGGGTCTGGAGCACAGCCCTGGGAGGAGAGGCTGAGGGAGCTGGGGTTGCTTAGCCTGGAGAGGAGGAGACTCAGGGGTGACCTTCTTGCTCTCTCCAACTGCCTGAAGGGAGATTGTAGCCAGGCAGAGGTTGGTCTCTCCTCCCAGGCAGGCAGCACCAGAACAAGAGGACACAGTCTCAGGCTGTACCGTGGGAGGTTTAGGCTGGATGTTAGGAGGAAGTTCTACACAGAGAGAGTGATTGCCCATTGGAATGGGCTGCCTGGGGAGGTGGTGGAGTCACCATCATTGGAGGTATTCAGGAGGAGACTTGCTGGGGTGCTTGGTGCCATGATCTAGTTGTCTGGGTGGGTTGGATTGGTTGATAGGTTGGACACGATGATCTTGAAGGTCTCTTCCAACCTGGTTTATTGTATTGTATTATTGTAAGAGTAGGTGAGGGCTTGGATGAAAGGTGATACAGATGGGGGTGATGGGAGGACACACAGACTGCCTGCAGGAGAGATGCTGCAGCCAGTTTATGCCCAAACTGCTAAAATGGAGGGGGCTGCTTGGTTCAGTAACCCTCAAAATAGAATAGAATTAACCAGGTTGGAAAAGACCTTGGAGATCGAGTGCAACCTACCACCCAGCACCTCCTGACAACTAAACCATGGCTCCAAGTGCCTCATCCAGTCTCCTCTTGAACACCTCCAGTGGTGGTGACTCCACCACCTCCCTGGGCAGCACATCCCAAGGGCCAATCTCTCTTGCTGGGAAGAATTTCTTCCTAACCTCCAGCCTGAACCTCCCCTGGCACAGCTGAAGGCTGTGTCCTCTTGTTCTGGGGCTGGGTGCCTGGGAGAAGAGACCAACCCCCACCTGGCTCCAACCTCCCTGCAGGCAGTTGGAGAGAGCAAGAAGGTCTCCCCTGAGCCTCCTCTTCTGCAGGCTAAGCAAGCCCAGCTCCCTCAGCCTCTCCTCACAGGGCTGTGCTCCCCAGCCTCGTTGCCCTTCTCTGGACACCTTCCAGCATCTCAACATCTTTCCTAAACTGAGGAAAATTTCCTACGATGAGAAACCCGCCCAGGAACCACCCAGCCGTTTGTGTGTGGAACGCTCCGCGCCGCTGAGCCTTTCGTGGGCTGCTGTGGGTTAGCGAATGTTCCTATGAACGCTGCCCAGCAAGGCGCTGGGGGGCCGCAGGTGTCACACACGCCTGTGCGCCCAGCCCCTCCCTGCGCCTGGCCCTCCCGCCCGCCAGGGGGCGCGCTCCCGCGCGGGCGCACGTGGCGGGCCGCAGCGGCGGGCCGCGCATGCGCCCTTTGTCGCCTACCGGCGCCCTGCCGCGGCGCATGCGCGCAGGAAGGGGCGGCGCGCGCAGGCGCGGGGCGCAGGCTGGCGGCGGCGGCGGAGGGGAATTAAAATGGAAGATGAGGAGGTCGCCGAGAGCTGGGAGGAGGCGGCCGACAGCGGGGTGAGGGAGGCGGCTCGGGGCGGCAACGGGCGGCGGTGGGAGAGGAGGAGGCGGCGCGGCGGAGCTTGAGGAGGCAGCGGGGTGTGCGCGGCCGACCGGCGAGCCCGGAGAGCCTTCTAGGCCTCTTAAAGGGACCGCGGCCTTGCCAGGCACGGGGGGGCTGCAGTCCGGCCCCAGCCGCTCCCATTCACGGCTGCTTCATCCCTCGCTGCCGGGGATGCCGCAGGGAGTCGTCCTGCCCGGCCTTCCGTCCCCATTTTCTCCTCTGTCTCCGAGCCCACCCCTGTGTCCCTCCCCGGCCTTGCAGGGCTGCGGGCAGGGCGGCAGCGGTTGGTCATCGCGGGTCGTGGCCGAGCCCAGAACAAAGCTCCTGCTGCCGGGCAGCATGTGGCGGGTGCTGGGAGGACGGCGGGTGGCTTGCTGCCCGTGCTGAGGGGCTCTGGCCAAACACGCTTCTCCAGCGTCACGGCGAGGCCTCTGGGGCGAGGCTGCTGGGGGCAGTGGTGGAGCTGGGGCTGCTCATCACCAGCCATTTCTCCCCCTGTCTGGAGGGGTACGCGCTTCTTCCTTAGGACAAAACGTGGAGGGGGAGGGGGAGTCCTAGCGTGGCCTAGAGCAGCTTCCAGCATCGTAGCTGAAGTTCTCTCTTCTGCTTTTAATAGCTGAAGTTGTCACCACGTCTCTCACGTTGAGAGGCTCTGAAGCACGTCTGTGCCTTGTGCTTGCAAAAGGAAAATCATTCCTTTGGCAGCAGCGTGGGTGGGGAAACTGCAGGCTATTGCCAACAGGGAGAGGAATCCATCTCTGTCAGGCCACCTCCTGCTTTAGTCAGGAGTTCGGCGTCCTCCTTCCTGTCCAGAGGGCAGAAGGACATCGTCACAATGACTTGGTGAGAGGCCTGAATTCGATTCTGGTCAGGAGCTTGGGTTACTGCTGGCCAGAAAGAGGGGAGCCAGGCGGCGCCGGTAACTCAATGCCCTTGCAGCGGCCGGAGCCATGCCAGGGGCGGGCTGGCAGCGGGAGCCAAGCGCTGGCCCTCTCCTCTTGCTGGTCACAGGGAGCCTCTGTCACTCACTAAACCCTGCCATGAAGGGACATAGCTTGTGTCTGGGGAGCTGATGATAGCTGTGGCCTTGAGTAATGGTTTAAAACCGTAGGGCTGCTCAGAGCCCTCCTCTTGGTTGTCTTTCCTCTGTGTCCTTCCAGCTCATACCTTCTAGGGGGTCTTTGCAAGCCCTTACAAGGGAAAATCTCTGCCACCTGCCCTTTCTCAAGTCCTTATCCAGTCCAGGCTGCTGAGAATTTGTGTTCATAAGCTTGGGGGTGCTTGTGCTGCTCAGCAGAGTGATTTCCCCAGCAGCCTCTGCCACGCTCGCAGCTGCTTTTGCAGTTGTCAGGGCTTTGGGTGTCTGCAGGAGCAGTTGGAGCAACAAGAGCAGCGAGCTGTCTGTGGCAGGAGTTCTCCTTACGTAAGAGAAGAGACAGGAGCTGCCTTCTGGCATCCAACATGGTTTAGGAAGGTCATTTTCAAGCCTGGCCTGGCAGGAAGGAGATCTGAGCTGTTAGTGTCTGCTGGAAGCAAAGCAGGAGGGAGCAGAGGAAGGCCTGACCTCATTTTTTTGTGGGGCTCAGTGGGTGGTGGTGCAGACAGGGACTGTGGGCTTCTGTGCTGCTACAGAAATCAAAGCTACCAGAGGTAGGCAGATGAGAGAAGAGGAAGAGAGGGCAGGAAGAGGCTGTGCTGTAGAGCAGGCAGCGTGACCAACTTGCTGCTTAGCAGTTGGGTGCTCTTCTCTGCTCCTCAAACCCTGCTGCAGTCAGGCAGGGGAGCAGGGAGCAGCCTGAGTGAGGTGAGTCTTGTGAGGAAGGTGTGAGAGGAGAAATGATGGGCAGGAAAAGCCTCTGGGCTGCCCTGGGCTTGTCATCACAGGGGTTTATTTTTGGTCTTAAGAAGTTCCCTTTAGTTTCTTCTTCCATCTTTATCTTACTTGGCATGGGACTGAAGTGGCACAAGACAGGTCACAAATCACAGAATGGGTTGGGTTGAAAGGAGCCTTAAAGCTCAGCCAGGTCCAATCCCCCTGCCATGCACAGGGACACCTCCCACCAGCCCAGGCTGCTCAAGGCCTCATCCAGCCTGGCCTTGAGCACCTCCAGGGAGGAAACAGCCACAACCTCCCTGGGCAGCCTCTTCCAGGGCCTCACCACTCTCATGGGGAAGAATTTCCTCAGCCTGTAAAGGTGTGAGATGAGGCAGTCATGGTCAGTACTTGAGGAATGTGCAATAAACCCTAAGAGACCCTAAGGAGCAGCTTTGAAGACACATTTGCTCCTCTCCTAATACCTGACACAGCTGAGACCCTGAGCTGTTATTTCTAGGATTAGGGGGAATGGAAAGAAACTAGAAATGGGGAGATTGAGATTGGCTGTGAGGAAGAAGTTGTTCCCCATGAGGGTGGTGAGAGCCTGGCACAGGCTGCCCAGGGAGGTGGTGGCAAGCCTCCTGCCTGGAGGTGTTTGCAGCCAGGCTGGAGGTGGCTGTGAGCAACCTGCTGTGGTGTGAGGTGTCCCTGCCATGGCAGGGGGGTTGGAGCTGGCTGAGCCTTGAGCGCCCTTCCAACCCTGACAATTCTGGGATTCTTTAGACCCTTCAGCACATCTCAGAGGGAGTAGTAGAGGAGATCCATGAGGTCTGGGGTATGTCAGCTCCTTCCCTGTGTGTCATCATTTAATATCCCACCCCTGGGGGTGTTCCTGAGGACAGAAACTACCTCAGATCTTCAGTGCTGGTCCTTTTGTGTCTAGTTTTTCATGTTAGGCTGCAGACTTCTATTCTACTTGAGAAGCACCTTAAAAAGGTGGTTCCCAGCAAGAGGCAGCTCCTGTGGTCTCCTGGTTACAATGTCCTCATTTATCTCTTGCAAAACTCCTTTCAAACCAGGAAGCACTGAGGGAAAGCCCCCCCAAAAAACACCCCACCTGACACAGATCTTCTGCTTTGCTTTGGCCATTCAGCAGCTGTAAAAGAGATCCCCAAGGATTTTTTTAGGGATGTTTCATATGGCTTCTGCTTGTCTTTGAGTCTCCTGTCTCAGCAGCATTGCTTGCCAGAAACAGGAGCAGCACCTTGGGTACAAGCCATCCCCCCACGAGTGCCCATATGCCAAGCAGATGCCCTCTGCTCTGGCAGCTTCACACACCCCAGGGGTCCTGCAGGCACAGCAGAACTCCCTGGGGCCTCCAGATTTGTGTTCCCTAATTGCTGCCTAATGAAATCTTCAAAACATTGGGGAAATGGAGGAGGTTTTCCTTGTCCCTGAGTTCCAGATGGAAAACCAGCCTGTCAGGAGCCAAGGAGCTGGCTGAGTTTGCAGTGTAAGGATGGGAGAGCTGGGGTTGAAACCTCAGTCTGGGTCTGTAAACACTAATGTGACTTCATCCATGGCTTGATTTCCCTCTGGGTAGCTTCAGGGATGAAGGAACTCATGGGTGAGAAGTCTGCTTGAGACACTGAAGTTCAATTAGCTCATTACACTAATAATTAAATGTCAGGGGGGAAGCTGGGCTCCAAAAGCAGGGCAGAGGCCTCATGCCCAGGGTCACAGGTAACCCTCTGGCACTGGATTGATTGCTTATTACTTCATTGTCTAGGCTTTGAATGTGTTCCAAATTAGTAACTTAGGTCAAGTCAGAATCCTTCAGAAACTCCTGGCACAAGGCTTGACTCAGTGTCCTCTGCCCTGGGTGAACAACTGGCTGATGGCTGGGCCCCAAGAGTGCTGGGGAACAGAGCTAAATCTGGCTGGTGTCTGCTCACCAGTGGTGTGCCCCAGGGCTCAGTTCTGGGCCTTGTCCTCCTCAATGTCTTTAGCAATGATCTGGATGAGAGCATTGAGACACTCTCAGCAAGCTTGCAGGTGGCACCAAGCTGGGTGGCTGTGTCCCACCTCCTAGAGGGTAGGGAAGCTTTACAGTGGGGTCTGGACAGGAGAGCCCCATGGGCTAAGGCTCATTGTGTGAAGCTCAGCAAGGGTCAGGTCCTGCACCTGGGTCACAACCACCCCATGGGGAGCTCCAGACCTGGGGAGGTGTGGTTGGAAAGCTGCAGCTGGGAGAGGCACTTGGGGGTGCTGGGTGGCACTCACTGACCAGGAGCCAGCAGTGCCCAGGGGCCAAGCAGGCCAATGGCCTCCTGGCTTGGGGCAGCAGCAGGGTGGGCAGCAGGGCCAGGAGGTGACCTTCCCCCTGTGCTCAGCACTGGGGAGGCCACAGCTGGAGAGCTGTGCTCAGCTCTGGGCCCTCCCTGCAGGAGGGACCCTGAGGGGCTGGGAGGGTCCAGAGCGGGCAGCCAGGCTGGAGCAGGGCTGGAGACCCTGGGCGGGCAGGGCTGAGGGAGCTGGGGGGGTTGAGGCTGGAAGCAGAGAGGCTGAGGGAGACCTCCTTGCTCTGTGCAGCTCCCTGCAGGGAGGTTGGGGTGAGGAGGGAGCAGCCTCTGCTCCTTGGTGCCAGGGACAGGAGCAGAGGCAGTGGTTCCAAGCTGCCCCAGGGGAGGCTCAGGTTGGATCTCAGGAAATATTTCTGCCCTGGAAGGGTTCTCCACCTTTGGCATGGTCTGCCAGGGCAGTGCTGAGTCCCCATCCCTGGGGGTGTTCAAGGTGGGCCTGGTGCTTAGGGACATGGTTTGGTGGTGATCCTGCAGTGCTGGGTGGAGGGTTGGACTGGAGGAGCTTGGAGGTCTCTCCCAGCCAAAGATAGTCTGTGATAAACTGTTGGCTACCAGCAAGGGAAACCTCTCTGGGCTCATCAGGTCCCAGCAGGGGAGGATGTGAGCAGCCACCCAGCTCTGGCTGAACTTTGTCCCTTGACTGTGGGGCTGGGTTGTGAGCTGCCTGTGTCACAGTGCTTTGTGAGGGCTCTTCACTGGAGGTTGGGAAAGGGCAAACCTTCATTTTTGTCACCTCTCAGTCGTTGGTGTGCCGGTGGCAGGGGGCTGACTGCTGTGGGTGTCCCCCCCCAGGCAAGGCAGCAGGTTGGCTGGGCACAGAGGTTCTGGCTGGTGGCACTCTGAGTTGCTAAATGGGATCAAAGTACAGAGGAGTCAGAAGGGGAATATTTTGGAGTGTGAGGCTGTGACCTCTGCTCACTGCTTCTGCCCTCAAAGGACGAATGAATGGAGTTGTGGTGGGGCAGGAACTGCACCTCAAGGAGAGCCCTGAGCATAGCTGCTGGCTGCTGTTGTCAGGGTGCTGAGGATGGGGCTTGACCTTCACACCCAAGGGGGTTTTGTGCAACTTCTGCTGAGTGTTTGCTTCAGGTGTTTGTAATTGGTCAAACAAATCTACAGACTGGGAAATGAAAGTTTCTGTTCCTGCTGCTCAGGAGAGTTTGAATATGGCTTCAGGTCCAGCTAGAGCAAAACCACCTGGGTTTAGAAGAGTAGTGGTGTGGCCAGCAGGAGCAGGGCAGGGGTTGTCCCCCTGGACTGGGCACTGCTGAGGCCACACTTTGAGTCCTGGGGTCGGTTTTGGGGCCTTCACTCCAAGAAGGACATTGAGAGGCTGGAACAGGTCCAGAGAAGGGCAACAAAGCTGGGGAAGGGTCTGGAGAACAGGCCTGGGGAGGAGCATCTGAGAGACCTGGGAGTGTTGAGTGTCGGAGAAAAGGAGGCTGAGGGCAGACCTCCTGGCTCTCTACAACTCCCTGAAAGGAGCCTGGAGCCAGGTGGGGTTGGTCTCTTCTCCCTAGTATCAGATGATAGAGCAAGAGGAAATGGTCTGAACTTGTGCCAGGGGGAGGTTTAGGTTGGACATGAGGAACAGCTTCTGTCCTGCAAGAGGGAGTGGAACAGGCTGCTCAGGGAGGTGGTGGAGTCCCCAGGTGTGGAGGGGTTTCAAAGCTGTGGAGATGTGGTGCTGAGGGCCATGGTTTGGCACCAGCCTTGGGGAGTTTGAGAATGGTTGGATTGGAGGATCTGGAAGGTCTTTTCCCTGTGAAACTGTGGGAGCAATGGTGTCTGTGGGTGGGGAATGAAGAGGCTCCTCCCTAGCAGGGGTGAGCAGGGCTCTGGGCATACTGCGGCAAGTCCTGGAGGTGCGAAGGGCAGGGAAGGAGAAGGAGCCCCAGCCTCTGGAATGCTTTTGACGTGTCCATGCTGGGAATACCCTTTGGTGCCTGCCAGGCTCCTTCCCAAAAGTACTGCTGGCTCTGGTTTCCCCTCCCCTGGCTGCCCAGCAGTGTTACCTACCTGTGGGAGATGGAAAAGCCAGCACAGCTCCAAAGCATCTGCGGCTTCCCTGGGCACAGCACAGCTGCCAGCATCCTGTGTCAGCAGGGGAACCTGGAGGATTAATTAATGGAGCAGCCTGAGTCCCAACAGCCTCAGGAATTGGAATGTTCCAGTAATTAATAGATGATTAATTTCTCTTCAGAGGAGAGAAATAGGTAACTAATGAGGAGTTGGCTTGGAGATACTTTGGGATTATCTCCTCCTGCTCTGCCTTGTGAGAGTGGCTTTGGTGAGGCAGGTGCCTGCAGGTCCAAGCTGTTTGGTACCTGTGGACATTTTTGGTAACCTCTGATGTTAAAACCTATTTTTTTTCCCCCCTTAAAGACAAGAACATGACCCAGGCCTTGAAGTTCTCTTCTGTCCATGAACAAATGCCAGTGTCTGATGGTGCTTGCTGTAAGCAGACAAAGCCAGGCTGAGAGAGTTGAGGTTGTTCAGCCTGGAGAAGTCTCCAGGGAGACCTTCTGGTGGCCTTTCAGAGGCTGAGCAGAAAGCTGGGGAGGAACTTTTGAGCAGGGCCTGTTGTGACAGGACAAGAGGGGGGTGGTTTGGAACTGAGAGAGTGGAGAGAAGGGAGAAATGTTTGACCCTGAGGGTGGTGAGAGCCTGGCCCAGGTTGCCTAGAGAGGTGGGAGCTGTCTCATCCCTGGAACCATTCCAGGTGAGGTTGTTTGGAGCTCTGAGAAACCTGCCCTAGCTGCAGATGTCCCTGCTGACTGCAGGGGGGTTAGACTGGGTGACTTTTGAAGGTCCCTTCCCACTCAAACCAGTCTGATTCTCTGGCTGTATCCTGTCTAGCATAAGGGTCTGGGTGAAGGCCAAGCCTCTGCCTCCTTCAAACATTCAGCTGTGGTTGCTCACTGAATTGACTCCAGAGAGCCAACACTTATCTTGTTAGTCCTTCCCCATATCAGCAGAGTGTGGAGCTGCTGTTATTTAGTCTGCTCAGAGCCTGCTGGCAGTGAGGGGCAGGATTGGTCTTGATACACATCCCACAGTGTTCTTTATCCAACAGAGTTCTTCAGACACCACCTTGGGCTGGCTCAGGCCTGGGGCTTGCTTGGGAGCCTGCCTAGACCCCATGAGAATTTCAGACTATGGAGGCAAGCTCCATGGGGACCTCCTGCCTCAAAGGCCACATTTGGTGGGGTGTTGGGGAAAAGATTTCTCTCCAGCTTGCCCAGAACATCCCCAGATCAGCAGCTGCAGCAGTGAGGCTCTTACTTAGGGTGAGAGACCCTGAGAGTGTGGCATCTAAGCATTGATTTGTGTCCTCCTGTGCTTTCCAGGAGCTTTTCTCCATGCTTTGATGCTTTGCTGGGGTTTTTTTGTTCTCTGCTTTCAAGGGCAGGCAGGAGGGTTGTGGTGGAGTTGAGTTTCCATGACGTCCTCCTCTACCAATGCAGCTTAAATGTCACAGAACAGTGTCTTCTTCAGGCTGTTTGTTTGGGTCCTGTTTAGTACCCACACATAATAGCACTAAAAATACTTCGCTGGGATTCTTTACTAAGCTGGGGGTGTAAATGAGGCTTAGCTTTTGGTTACATAGGGAAGTTTGTTTGGGAAATGAGAGCTCATAGAAGCCTCCTAAGGAGGTTAGAAACCGGGGTTTGTACCCTGCAACCTGCCCAGCTGCTGGGTCCGTGCTCGGTGATGCCATCCAGTGCCAGATCCAGAGGCCTGTGGTGCCTCTGGGCTGCTGCAGGGCTCCTCCCTCCTTAAGTCACAGCCTAATTTTACCTCATTCCCCACACAGCTCAGTGCTGACGTGCCCTAGCAGTGGAAGGGGAATGACATCAGCAGATGAGCAGCACCAGGGACTGATTTGTTTCTTGTCTTAAGAAGGAGCCGTGCCAAGGTGTTTCTGCTTGGCAATTGGTGTGGCCTGAGCCCCGGCACGAACCGACAGCTGCTGCAGCCTGCCGCAGCCCAGGCTTGCTGGTGCAGCTGGTGAAGGGCTGCCCCTGGGGGGTCAGAGACTGACAGAATGGCTTGGGTTGGAAGGGACCTCAAAGCTCATCCAGTTCCAACCCCCCTGCCATGGGCAGGGACACCTCCCACCAGCCCAGCTTGCTCAAGGCCTCATCCAGCCTGGCCTTGAACACTTTCAGGCAGGGGACAGCCACAACCTCCCTGGGCAGCCTGTGCCAGTGCCTCCCCACCCTCACTCTCAAGAATTTTTTCCTCATCTCCAGTCTCAATCTCCCCTCTTCCAGCTTCAATCCATTCCTCCTCATCCTGGCACTCCCAGCCCTTGTCCAAAGTCCCTCCCCAGGTTTCCTGTAGCTCCCTTCAGGTACTGGAAGGCTGCTCTAAAGCCTCCCTGGAGCCTTCTCTTCCCCAGACTGAACTGGCCCAGCTCTCTCAGCCTGTCCCCTTAGGGGAGGTTCTCCAGCCCTCTGATCTTTGTGGCCCTTCTCTAAGAGGTCCATATCCTTTTTGTGCTGAGGACTCCAGAGTTGGACCCAGCACTGCAGGTGAGGTCTCAGCAGAGCAGAGGGGCAGAATTCTCATGAAATGTTCTGCATGAGTAGGAGGAACCTGAGACTCTACAGGACTTGCTTGGTGTGTTGTGATGGCAGAGTTTGAAGGATATGGTCAGGCATTGGGACAGGCTGCCCAGGGAGGTGGTGGAGTTACCACCCCTGGAGGTGCTCAAGAAACATGTGGCTGTGGCACTGGGGGACATGGTCTAGTGGTCATGGAGACCTTGGTAGAAGGTTGAACTTGATGATCTAGGAGGCCTCTTCCAACCTTAATGATTCCAGGATTCCTTGGAACGAGTTTGTGTGTGTGGAGCAGATTGAAGAGCTCTGGGGTTCCTCTTGTGGGAAGAGGAGCTGCAGGTGTGCTGGCAGAGGATGCTGCGGGAGGAGGCGTCGGCACGTGTGAGGCCGTGAGGAGCTCTGTGGCCCTGCTGGCAGGCAGCGTGGCAGTGACTTCTGGCAGGCTGGTTCTCAGGTCCAGCTGATGCTTTGCTCTGACAGGATCTCCTGGTCTGACAGTGCTGACCCCAGCCTTAGCCCTGGGGCTGGCCTGCAAAGCCACCGGGAGTGTAGCAATGTGGCCTTTGTCAGCACCATCCCTCCTGTGCCAGGGAGAGCAGAACCTCTCCTTCTTTGTGGCTGCCCTGGGGTTTGCCACACTTCTGTGCCCTGTGGTCCTCACCATGGCTCATGGAGCTTCTCTGATGTGCTTCTGACTCCTGGCTGGTTCTGCAGTCACCATGTGACACCAAACACTGAGTGCAAGAACTTGAGTGTGTCCTCCTCACCCCATCCTCCTGCCATCCCTCTGAAGGATTTGATGAGAGAGATTGAAGGCAGCTTCCTTCCAGTCTGCTGTTTCCAGGAGGCCCTGGGAGGTTTGGTGAACTATTGAGCTGGAAAAAAGAAGTGTGGCCAGCACCTGGGGAGAGGTGGCTCTGCCCTTCTACACTGCTCTGGTGAGACATCACTTGGAGTGCTGTGTCCAGCTCTGGGGCCCACCACACAAGAGGGATGTGGACCTGGTGGAGTTGGTTCAGAAGGGCCACCGAGATGATCAGAGAGCTGGAAAACCTCTCCTGCAAGGAGACTGAGGGAGTCTATTCAGCCTGGAGAAGAGAAGGCTCCAGGGAGACCTCAGAGCAGCCTTCCAGCACCTGAAGGGGCTCCAGGAAAGCAGGGGAGGGACTTTGGACAAGGTCTAGGAGTGCCAGGACGAGGACAATGGCTCTGAGCTGGGAGAGGGGAGACTGAGACTGGAGATGAGGAAGAAATTCTTGAGTGAGGGTGGGGAGACTCTGGAACAGGTTGCCCAGGGAGGCTGTGGCTGTCTCCTGCCTGGAGGTGTTGAAGGCCAGGTTGGATGAGGCCTTGAGCAAGCTGGGCTGCGGTGGGAGGTGTCCCTGCCCATGGCAGAGGTTGGAACTGGCTGATGTTTAAGTTCCCTTCCATCCAAACCATTCTAGGGTTCTGTGATCTTAAGGTCTTTTCCAACTAGGCAATTCCATGATTCACCTGTGTCCTGCCCTTCAGCTCAAGGCCACATGAAGCCCCTGATTCATACAAATCATCACCTCCCTGTGCACTCCAGTAGGAACTGCTGCTTCCCGCCCACTTTGTTGTTGTCCCCAAATGATTTACTTCCTCCTGGCTGGAGGGAGAGCTCCCAGGAGCTGCTGGCCTGTGCAGCTGCCTGACCAGACACTGAGCTTTGGCGTCTTGCAGAGACTTGTGCTCATTCCCTGCTTACTGGGGCATCAGGGAATTGCCATGCAAACCCAGTTTGCTTCCTGCCTTGTGCCTGCTGAGGTTTGTGACAGCAGAGAGAGGCTCCTCTGGCAGCCAGCTTAAAATCAGCCCAAAAAGTAGAGCAACCTCCTCCTCCTGCCAGGAGCTTGGAATTTCCTTCACTGTTGCCAGTTATGTGCTGGTGAAACTAGGACACAGGTAGGGTGGGTTGGTTTTTTTTTTTTTTTTTCCCCCTCTTTTTCATTGATGATTAAAGGAAGCCACAGCCCTTCAGAGGCTCTTTTTATAGCAGCAGCAGCAGCGCCTGAGGATCTAAAGATACCAGCACTGTGGGGGAAGGTTACCTGAGGAGACAGCCAGGCCTGAAAGCTGCCTCAATTTTTTCCCCCCCCTCTTCTTCTATGTAGCAACGTTCCTGGGTGTGATTGCTCCTCTTGCAGCAGGTAAACACCTTGGCTAAGGTAGACACAAGCCCTGGAGAGGAGCTGCCGTGCCTGCAGGCAGGCGCCCTCGGCACCGGGGTGATTGATTCATCTCCCCGGCGAGCCGTGACTCGGCAGCCCTGCTTGCGAAGGGGAGGAGAAGCTCAGGAGGGCTCAGCTCACCTCAGCTCTGCTCTGACGAGTCCCTGGGTGCACGTTGGGCAGGGCAGGGACTTTTTTTGGGGGGGAAGGAAGGTTCTTGCAGCAAGCAGCAGGAATGTGGACCTGCCAGCTAGGCCTCCCAATGGCTGCGGGCTCTGGGGCTGAACTCAAGGCTGTGGACTGATGCGCATCGCCCCAGCCAGCTGCTGCTGCTCTGCCCCAGGAGGTTTGGCACTGGTTCCTCTTGCACCTGGAGGTCCTTTGCTGTGTGTTCCCATGGCTCTTCACCCTTAACAGAGCTTCCTTGCCAGTTGAAGTCCTTAAAATGCTGCCCTGCCACCACAGTGTGCAACATCCACAGGCTGCTGTAGGTGCACTGATGGCTACGGGGGGATGGATGCTGTGACTTTGCTCCTCTGCCTGCTGGGTTGCAGGTCACTGCCTGCTTTATAGGGTCACTCTGCTGAAGATGGAGGTTAAAGCTGTGGGCAGACAGCAGACTCCCTGTCTCCAAGAAGCAGCTGCAGGTTTTCATTTTTCTCTCCTTCCTTTGTAGGAAATAGACAGACGGTTGGAAAAGAAGCTGAAGATCACACAGAAGGAAAGGTAACCGTGCTGCAGGGCTTGCTAAAACACCTTCCTGGGTCCTGAGGAGTGGGAACAGTGGGGGAAGAGCTTCAGACTGAGCAGGGGGAGTGCTGGGCTGGAGTCCAGGAGTAGAGAAGCTCAGTACCACTAGATGGCCCTTTGGGTCTGTAGCTGGGGAAGGCTTCCTGAGAGTGGTTTTGTTTCAGAGTTGTGTCTGGATGCAGCCACAGCTCTGGGGAAGCCATTAGAGCAAAAGCCACTCAAAGGAAGAAATAGATGAGTCAGGCAATCCCAGCTCATGGCCCTGAAGTGGCTTTCTGGCTCTTGCATCAGCGAGGCTTTTCTTTTCCTGCTTCCTTGGGTCAG
>JAAWVA010000038.1:7557515-7582648 GCA_015227895.2 Colaptes auratus | reverse complement strand
GGCTGGCTGGTGATGCTGGGCTGGCTGGGTGGTGCTGGGCTGGCTGGTGATGCTGGGCTGGCTGGTGGTGCTGGGCTGGCTGGTGGTGCTGGGCTGGCTGGGGGTGCTGGGCTGGCTGGTGGTGCTGGGCTGGCTGGTGGTGCTGGGCTGGCTGGTGGTGCTGGGCTGGGGGCTGGGTGGTGCTGGGCTGGCTGGTGATGCTGGGCTGGCTGGTGGTGCTGGGCTGGCTGTGGTGCTGGGCTGGCTGGATGGTGCTGGGCTGGTTGAGGTGTCCAGGTTAGGAGCCACAGTTGCTGATGCTCTGGCTGGCAGCCTAAGCGCTGGGCCAGGGCGCCCAGAGCGAGGGTCAGGCCCTGGCTGCTGGGGGTCTCTGCCTGTGCCACGCCGTGGGGGCAGAGCCGGAGCTCTCCCCCTCCCCAGGGAGAGCCAGCTGCTCTGGGAGGAGAGCTCTGAGCTGGGGCTGTGGGAAGGCAGGGGCAGGGTGCAGTAGGTCCAAGCCATCCTCTCAGCCTCGTTTCTTCCTTCAAAGGAATTTGCTTTTTCCCCACTTCCTTTTGGTTTTGCCTCAGCCACAGAAGCTCCTGGGGGTGCCATCCTGCCCTGCCTTTTGTTCTTCTGCAGGTGGGCTGCACCCAAACCCTCTGACCCTGCAGGGCTCCAAACCCCTTGGGAAACACCAAGCACTGGTCAGCAGGAGGTGTTGCTTTTCATGCCTGGCTCTTCAGGCTCAGCATCTCCCCATGGCAGGGGGGCTGGAACTGGATGCTCCTTGAGGTCCATTCCAACCCCTAACAATTCTGTGATCAGAGAATCAGAGAATCAATAAGGTTGGAAAAGACCTCAGAGACCATCGAGTCCAAGCTGTCACCCAGCACCTCCTGACTACTAGACCATGGCACCAAGTGCCACATCCAATCCCCTCTTGAACACCTCCAGGGATGGGGACTCCACCACCTCCCTGGGCAGCACATCCCAATGGCTAACAGCTCTCTCTGGGAAGAGCTTTCTCTTCACCTCCAGCCTAAACCTCCCCTGGCACAGCTTGAGACTGTGTCCTCTTGTTCTGGTGCTGCTTGCCTGGGAGAAGAGACCAACCCCCACCTGGCTACTACCTCCCTTCCAGGGAGAGCAAGAAGGTCTCCCCTGAGCCTCCTCTTCTCCAGGCATGATCTCCCTCTGGCTTTTCCTTTGGGATTCTGAAGTGCTCCACCGCTCAGGCACCCCCCAGTTGAAGGCCTGATGCCCAAATGTGCTTTGCTGGCAGGGAGGGGCAGCAGCTGCCATGTTCCCAGCTGCCTTGTCCCGGTTTTGCAGGTGCAGGTCGTGGCTGTTAGCCCCAAGCCCTTCCCTGGGATGGTTTCCTGCAGCTTTGGTGTGCAGATCTTTGGTGGCTTTTGAACCTGGGGGCTTGGCTGCCGTTGTGCACTGAGCTCCCCTGGCTGCTGGAGCAGCTGGCTGGAATGCCTTGGCTTAGGAGCTGGAAGCTCAGCTGTGGGCTGGGGTTGGTCTGTCCTGGCATTGGCTGTGCATCATGGAACGCTTTGGCTTGGAAGGGACCTCTCAAGGTCATGAGGTCCAAGTGCCCTGCAGTCAGCAGGGACATCCCCAGCCAGAGCAGGTTGCTCAGAGCCACAACCAACCTCAGCTGGGATGGTTCCAGCCATGGGACAGCTCCCACCTCCCTGGGCAGCCTGGGCCAGGCTCTCAGCACCCTCAGGGGCAAACATTTCTCCCTTCTCTCCACTCTCAATCTCCCTCTTTGAGTTCCAAACCATCCCCCCTTGTCCTGGCACAGCAGGCCCTGAGAAAAAGTCTCTCCCCAGCTTTCTGCTCAGCCCTTGAAGCACTGCAAGGCCACCAGAAGGTCTCCCTGGAGCCTTCTCTTCTCCAGGCTGCCCAGCCCTGACTCTCCCAGCCTGGCCTCCCAGCAGAGGGCTTCCAGCCCTGCCAGCACTGCTGTGGCCTCCTCTGGCCCTGCTCCACCAGGTCCCTGTCTGTGCTGTGCTTAGGGCTCCAGAGCTGCCCCAGCCCTGCAGGGGAGGTCTCAGCAGAGCACAGCAGAGGGGCAGAATCCCCTCCCAGGTTTAGACTTGAAGGTCTTTTCCACCTTATTGATTCTATGACTCTATGATTAGGAAGGAGTTCTGCAGTGTGAGGGTGGGGAGAGTCTGGCACAGGTTGCCCAGGGGGGTTGTGGCTGCCCCTTCTCTGGCAGTGTCCAAGGCCAGGCTGGATGAGGCCTGGAGCACGGCAGGCTACTTGAGAGGCATCCCTGCCCAGGGCAGGGGGGTTTGACCTAGATGATCTTCAAGGTCCTTTGCAACCTAGGCCATTCTAGGATTCTTTCCACCTTTTTAATCTCATTTTGGGGGGGTGGGGGGTGGGTCACACCTGCTGTGGGTCAAAAGCTGCTGAGGAAGTCCATGCTCCACGTGCCCTTGCAGCCAGGCTTTGCTTGCCCTGCTGGCTGCGCTGTGCCGTGCGCTGCTCCGCTCCCTTTGGAGGCAGGAATAAACGAGGCTTTAAAGAACAAAAAAATGCTTATGAGGGCAGATCCCAAGTAGATAACAACCCAGGCTCGTGTCAGGAGCTATCAGGGGGTTGGCATTTCTCTTCCAAACATCCGTGGAGGCCAGAGATCTTTGTTTGTTTGTGTTTTGAAAAGCCTGCATCTGCGTGGCCAGCCAGGAAAATCCATCAGCCGGGGGAGGGGGGTGGGAATAGCTCAGGCCAGCTGTAACAGCTCATCCCACCCAAAAAAACAGAGTCAGCTGGAGTGAGATGGTGCCTTCTAAGTTTAGGAGCAGTTGATTGTGCCACCGCCCCTCTGCCTGCCTGAGTTTTATTCCCAAAGGACAGATCAGCTGAGAGCAGGGCTGGGAGGTGTTGCAGGCCTGGAAATGCAACAAGGAGAGCCTGCTCTGAACAAGGGAGCAGTTGGAGGCAGCACAATTCACAGGGGCATGGAATGGGTTGGGTTGGAAGGGACCTTGAAGGTCAGCCAGTTCCAAGCCCCCTGCCATGGGCAGGAACACCTCCCACCAGCCCAGGCTGCTCACAGCCTCATCCAGCCACCCCCAGAGAGGGGACAGCCACAGCCTCCCTGGGCAGCCTGTGTCAGGGTCTCCCCACCCTCACTGGAAAGAATTTCTTCCTCATCTCCAGTCTCAGTCTCCCCTCTCCCAGCTCAAAGCCTTTGTCCCTCATCCTGGCACTCCCAGCCCTTGTCAGAAGTCCCTCCCCAGCTCTCCTGGAGCCCTCTTCAGGTACTGGGAGGCTGCTCTGAGTTTTCCCTGGAGCCTTCTCCTCTCCAGGCTGAACAGCCCCAACTCTCCCAGCCTGTCCCCATAGGGGAGGTTCTCTGATCATCTTCATGGCCTCCTCTGGACCCACTGCAGCAGCTCCCCATCCCTCCTATGCTAAGGAGCATTCAGGAGGTTGTTCTGCAGGCACCTGGGGCCGTGGTGAGGGACAGAAGCGGTTTCATTCACAGGCCTGCGAGGAGGAAACCCTCCCACACCGAGCGTGTTCCTGCGGCAGCCTTTGAGACGCCGCCGGGAGAGCTCGGACTTTGAGCAGCTCCTTCCGGGGCCCCACGTCACTGAGCCAGGTCCCTTTGATGTCCCTTCTGCCCTGGCCCTGCTCTCTTCTGCATACTTGAGGCCTGAAGTCACAAAGGCTGCTGGTCACCTTTGCCTGGGCAGGGCAGGAGCTGCTTCATCTCTCTTCTCAGGGCACCCAGAAGCTCTCCAGTGCTTCTCCAGAGACAAGATATTAACTCTTCCACATTTCAGGCAAATGTTGCTGCTTGACCAGCAGAACATGAAGCCTGCCTGGGTAGGACAAGCTTGTGGAGCATCTCCCTTGGAGAGATCATTTTAGATATGCCCATTGCCTGGTTGGGAGAGGCTTTGAGAAGCCAGCTCCTCTTTGACTGGTTAAATGCAGACCTTTCCCGTGCTGCAGAGGGGACACTCCACTCACTGACAGCCATCCAACATCCAGTAACAGGCAGAGCTTCCCGCAGAGCCCAGGCAGAACCCTGCCCTGGGCTGTTGGCATGTTGGTGACTCACTTGGGAACCATCTCAATGTCTGAGGCTGAGGTTGACCTTCAGGTTACAGCAGGAGGGTGGCTTCTGTCCCTCTGCACCATCTCAGACCTTTCACAGGATGTCAGTGTGTTGGAAGGGACCTCTGAAGATCATCCAGTCCAACCCCCTGCCAGAGCAGGAGCACAGACTCCATCACAGGTCACACAGGAACACATCCAGAGGGGGCTGGAATGCTCCAGAGAAGGAGAGTCCACAACCTCTCTGGGCAGCCTGCTCCAGGCCTCTGGGACCCTCACAGTCAAGAAGTTCCTCCTTATGGTGAGCTGGAACCTCCTGTGCTGGAGTCTATATCCATTGCCCCTTGTCCTGTCCCAGGGTACAACTGAGCAGAGCCTGTCCCTGTCCCCTCCCTCCTGACCCCCAGCCCTCAGCTATTGATAGACACTGATCAAATCCCCTCTCAGTCTTCTCCTCTCCAGACTAACCATCCCCAGGGCTCTCAGCCTCTCCTCCCCAGGCAGTGCTGCAGTCCCTTCAGCATCCTTGTAGCCCTCCCTTGTCCAGCAGCTCCCTGTCCCTCTTGGACCAGGGAGCCTAAAACTGTCAGCACTATTCCAGGTGAGGTCTCACCAGAGCAAAGCTCTGACCTGGTTCTGCATCCTGACAAGACTCTTCTTGTTTAACCCAGTTTCAACCCCAGCACCTTTCACCCTGTGGTGTCCTTGATGGAGGAGCCCAGCCAGTAGGTCAGGTAGAAGCATTTCTAGCAGTCAAGTTCATGATCCCAAGGCTGGGAGAGCAACTCTCTGCTCTGCCAGGGAAATACCGAGGCTGGAAACCTGCTGGTGTGGATGAATGAGATGCACACAGCCACAGAATGAGCCAGGAGAACTGGAGCTGGGGAACAAGGAGTAGCCAAATGTGACCCTGCTCTGACACCCTCATCACAAGAAAGCTGGGGAGGGACTTTTGACAAGGGCTGGGAGTGACAGGATGAGGGGAAGTAGCTTTGAGCAGGGAGAGAGGAAATTGAGACTGGAGATGAGGAAGAGATTCTTTCAAGTGAGGGTGGGGAGACACTGGAACAGGTTGCCCAGGGAGGTTGTGGCTGCCCCCTCCCTGGAGGTGTTCAAGGCCAGGTTGGATGAGGCCTTGAGCAACCTGTGTTGGTGGGAGGTGTCCCTGCCCCTGGCAGGGGGGTTGGAATTGGATCATCTTTGAGGTCCCTTCCAACCTAAACCACTCTATCAATCTATGAATCTTTAAGGAGCCCTTGGGTACAGCTGCAGCCTCAAGGACCCTGGCCTACACAACTTTATTCCCCTTTTCCCCATATATACCTGAGAGGAGCAGCAAAACATCCCTGAAGAAAGACTCAGGACCCCCCCTTGTCATCTCCTCGGTGTCTGGCCAGGGGTTGTTGCTCGGCTGGGCTCTCCCCACCCACCGTAGGCAACCCCACCGCAACCCAATCGCTTCCCTCAGCTGCAGCCTCTCAAAATAGCTGCTCTGGTTTCTTTTAAAAATAGTCCCTGTTCTGCATGTCATTACCTGCTAAAAATGTTTCTCCCAAGTCCTATCAGGAGGAGAAGGTCGGTTTGGTCTCTCAGCCTTGCTGGGGAGGCTGGCGAGAGGGCTGCGGCGGCCACGCGCGCAGACGAGCCCTGGAGCTGGGCACGCGTGGCCGTGGCTCTTGGGTGAGCTCTTCAGGATTATTTTGAAAGCCTGACTGCAGAGGTGGAGGAATCTGCCCTGCTGCTGGTGGTGGCCATGGCAGAGGGGGATGCTCAGCCCCGGCAGCCCTGGCTGGAGCCAGCTGCAGCCTTTCCTGGGAAGCTGCTCAGCACCTGTCCCCTGGGCGAGGCAGTGACGCAGCAGCTCGGAGCGGCCAGGGGCTGTATTTTAGGGTCTGATGGATGATCTGCTGACATATCCCAAGCACAAATCCAGGCTGGACAGAGGGCAGTGCTGAGGGAAAGGACATGCAGGTGCTGGGTGATGAGAAGCTCACCACAAGCTGGCACTGTGCACTCCCAGCCCCAGCCATGTCCTGGGCTGAACCCCAGTAGCAGAGGTGGGGGGGGCGGATTCTGCCCCTCTGCTGTGCTCTGCTGAGATCCCCTGCAGTGCTGGGGCAGCTCTGGAGTCCTCAGCACAGATAGGGACTGTTGGAGCAGGCCCAGAGGTGGCCACAGCAATGCTGGCAGGGCTGGAAGCCCTCTGCTGTGAGGCCAGGCTGGGAGAGTTGGGGTTGTTCAGCCTGGAGAAGGCTTCTGGCAGCCTTTCAGGACCTGAAGGGGTCTACAGGAAAGCTAAGGAGGGAATTCTGACAAAGGCATGGCGTGAAAGAATGAGGAGTGCTGGTTCCAACTCCCCATGAGGGTGGTGAGGCACTGAAACAGGTTGTCCGGAGAAGCTGTGGAGGCTCCAAGCCTGGAAGTGTTCAAGGCCAGGTTGGATGAGGCCTTGAGCAACCTGGGCTGGTAGGAGGTGTCCCTGCCCATGGCAGAGGGTTGGAACTTGATGCTCTTTAAGATCCCTTCCAATCCAAACCATCCCAGGATTCCATGATTCAATGACAGCACCAAGCCAAGAGCTGGGGTTGTCTTGCTCATGCTTGCGCCAGCCCTGCTTGGGAGGTCCATGTGGAACCTTCTGAACCTCAGACCAACCCAGCAGAAGGCCTCTTTGGTAATTTTTAGAGGAGCACTTTGTTCTGCAGACTCAAGGAGCAACTCTTCATTGCCACAGCAAGGCCTTTTGGGTTTGATTCTGCTGCTCAACACTAAATGGGGTTCAGTGGGGGACCTCCCTCCGCTGTGGGGACAGGCTGAGAGTTGGGGCTGTTCAGCCTGGAGGAGGCTCCAGGGAGACCTCAGAGCAGCCTTCCAGTACCTGAAGGGGGCTACAGGAGAGCTGGGGAGGGACTTTTGACAAGGGCTTGTAGTGATAGGACAAGGGGCAATGGCCTTGAGCTGGAAGAGGGGAGATTGAGACTGGAGATGAGGAAGAAATTCTTTAGAATGAGGCTAGGGAGACACTGGCACAGGCTGCCCAGGGAGGCTGTGGCTGTCCCCTCCCTGGAGGTGTTGAAGGCCAGGCTGGATGAGGCCTTGTGCAGCCTGGGCCGGTGGGAGGTGTCCCTGCCCGTGGCAGGGGGGGTTGGGACTGGCTGATCTTTGAGGTCCCTTCCAACCCAACCCATTCCATGGACCTACCACAAGCCGCTCCGGCTGCGTTCCTCTCGGTGTCGTCCTCCCTCCTGGCTCGGGGAGATGTTTCTAGGGATGTGGAGCTAATTATTGCTTTTACCCAGCACTAAGGCAATAATTTCAAGGGATCCATTGGAAAGGCAGCAATTTCCTGCCACTGAGTGACAGATGTTTTGCCATCCACGAGCTGTGCTTTCAGGCTCCCACTAATTACGCTGACACAAATTGGCAGCAGTTTTGCTCCCCAGGCTCCCAGCTCTAATTTTGCTTCTTTTCAGCTCTTTTCATTTATTTTTTTTTCTTTTTTCTCTTGTCTCCTGTGTTCAAGTCTGGTTTGCTAACTTTTCCCCCCCCCTTCTCTCTCCTTTTGCCCAGGTTCCTACCCCTCACCCAAGGCTGGGGCCACGCTGGTGGTCTACAAGGACTTGCTTGTGCTCTTTGGGGGCTGGACACGGCCAAGCCCTTACCCTCTGCACCAGCCAGAGAGGTTCTTCGATGAGATCCATACCTACCTACTCCCCCTCCAAAAACTGGTAAGAGCACATCTGGCTTCCAGGCTTTGATCCTGGAAAATGATGTGGTGATGATACAGATGAAGGAATGCTGGGGGAGGTCTCTTTGAGCCCACCTGGGAAGTTGGGCTCGCTCCTGCTTCCACATGGTCTAATCCTGGTGTGTCTGCAGTGCTCATAAACAAAAATAACCACCCCCCCCAGGATGAAAAACCACACCCAAGAGCACACTGGAGACGTGGACATGCTGCTCTCTGGTACCTCTTGGGTGCTGGTTACTTCCTTATGGCTCTTGACTCCAGATCCAAAGCACAGCAGACTCCATGAGTGTTCCCAACCAGCCAGGTGGGAAACCTGGATGTGATTGTTTTAAACAGCAATGTTTTGAAGGTGGAATTGATTTGGCTGCAAGCCAGTGAGGTCTTAGAGGAGAGCAGGAGATAAAGCCTCAGCTCCTGGGCTTCCTGCTTTTAGCCATGGTCCAAAGCTCACAGCTCCTGTGGCCCTCCAAGGGAGATGTGAGGAAGCAGATTTTCAGGCACTGTTTTCACAGCATCCCAGTGTGGTGGAGGGGTGGAAGGGACCTCTGGAGCTCAGCCAGTCCAACCCCCTGCTCCAGCAGGGCACCCACAGCAGCCTGCCCAGCAGCACAATGCCCAGGGGGGATTGGAAGCTCTCACACAAGGAGACTCCACACCTCTCTGGGCAGCCTGCTCCAGGGCTCTGCCACCCTTAAATTAAAGCAGTTCCTCCTCATGTTTAGGTGGAACTTCTGATGCTCCAGTCTGTGCCCATGGCCCTTTGCCCTCTCACTGGGCACCACTGACACAAGCCTGGCCCCAGCCTCTGCCACCCTTCAACTAAAGAAGTTTCTCCTCATGTTTAGGTGGAACTTCTTACATAGAACCACAGAATGGCCTAGGCTGGAAGGGACCTCAGAGGTCATCTACTCCAAACCCCCTTGCCATGGGTCAGCAGTCTGTGCCCACTGCCCCTTGTCCTGTCCCTGGGCACCACTGACACAAGCCTGGCCCCATCCTCCTGCCACCCAGGGCCACAGGGATGAAGAAGACTCAGCTTCTGCAGCTCCTGGGCTCTTGCTGAGGCGTGCAGCAGTGACCACGATGGCCGTGGCAGGAATTCTCCTTCAAACAGCCCTGAGCTGGTCTCAGCCCCAACTTTCTCCTTGCTGCTTGGGTGTGAGAAAGGAGCAGGTTCTGTATCAAAGTCAGGATGGTTGCTGCTCCTCTTTCATTGAGAACTCTTCATCATCAGAGGTGTCAATTAACCAAAGCACTTGAGGGCAGGGTCATTAGAGTGCTGTCATTAATCCAGGCTGGAAACCATGCAGGGTGAGCTTAATTGAAAGGGGCCAACATTTCCAACTGCCTCCATCATCAAGCCTTCAAAATGCTGGAGCTCCTTGGTGCTTCTAATTAGCTCTGTTGTGGTTTGGATCTTTGGAGCTATTCCTCTCTAGCAAAATCCTAGAATGGCTTTAGGTTGGGAGAGACCTTAAAGATCATCCAGTTCCAACCCCCCCTGCCCTGGGCAAGGACACCTTCCACTAGCCCAGGTTCCTCAAGGCCTCATCCAACCTGGCCTTAGGTTCTTGAGGACTTTGCTGGCCCCTGGGTTTTTGCTTCTTGCCATCCCAACCTGCTGGTGAATGCCTGAAAGGAAGCTGGGGTTTGGAGCCAGGTTGGTCTCTTCTCCCTGATTACAAGTGATAGGATGAGAGGAAATGGCCTCAAGTTGCACCAGGGGAGGTTTAGGTTGGCCATGAGAAGAAACTTCTTCCCTGAAAGGGTTCTCAAAGACTGGAACAGGCTCCTCAGGGAGGTGGTTGAATCCCCACCCCTGGAGGTGTTTCACAGCCGCAGAGCTGTGGTGCTGAGGGCCAGGGCTTAGCCCCAGCCCTGGCAGAGTCAGAGAAGGGTTGGACTGGATGAGCTGAATGATCTTTTACAACCCAAACAATTCCATGACTTGATGATCCTCCCTCTGTCCCTAGGTGGAACTGCATTGTGACCACCCATGGCCCCCCTCCCATGGCAGGCCACTCCTCCTGTGTGATTGAAGACAAGATGATTGTCTTTGGGGGCTCGCTGGGGTCCCGGCAAATGTGAGTCTGGGCTGAGGGGGCCTGAAGGAGGCAAGCAAGGAGCAGCTTGGGGTGGGCTTGGGGTGGCGCACAGCGGTTCAGAAGGACACCCCCACGGGGGGGTGGGGTCTCCCTGCTGCCTCAACAGCACCTTTCAGCAGGTCCATCCAAAACCTCAACCCTGTCATAAACCTGTGCCCTGAACACCCACATCTGGAGTGCCCAGAGGGGCTGGGTGTAGTTCATGGTGGTTGTAGTTAATGGTGGTTGTGCTTAGTGCTGGTTGTGCTTAATGCTGGTTGTAGTTAGTGGTGGTTGTGCTTAATGCTGGTTGTAGTTAATGCTGGTTGTGCTTAATGCTGGTTGTAGTTAATGCTGGTTGTAGTTAACATGGTTGTAGTTAATGCTGGTTGTGCTTAATGCTGGTTGTAGTTAATGCTGGTTGTAGTTAATGCTGGTTGTAGTTAATGCTGGTTGTAGTTAATGCTGGTTGTGCTTAATGCTGGTTGTAGTTAATGATGGTTGTGCTTAATGCTGGTTGTAGTTAATGGTGGTTGTGCTTAATGCTGGTTGTAGTTAATGGTGGTTGTGCTTAATGCTGGTTGTAGTTAACACTGGTTGTAGTTAATGCTGGTTGTAGTTAACACTGGTTGTAGTTAATGCTGGTTGTGCTTAATGGGGTTGTAGTTAATGGTGGTTGTGCTTAATGCTGGTTGTAGTTAATGCTGGCTGTAGTTAACACTGGCTGTAGTTGATGCTGGCTGTATTTGACACTGGTTGTAGTTAATGCTGGCTTTACTTACACTGCTGTAGTTGTGTTGATTTGACACGGGTTGGTTAATGCTGCCTTGTTTGTAGTTACGCTGGCTGTAGTTGACGCTGGCTGTAGTTGATGCTGGCTGTAGTTGATGCTGGCTGTAGTTGACACTGGCTGTAGTTGACGCTGGCTGTAGTTGATGCTGGCTGTAGTTGACACTGGCTGTAGTTGATGCTGGCTGTAGTTAACACTGCCCGTAGTTAACGCTGGTCGTAGTTAATGCTGCCTTTACTTAATGCTGGTTGTAGTTGATGTTGGTTGTAGTTAACACTGGCTGTAGTTAACACTGGTCCTAGTTAATGCTGCCTTTACTTACTGCTGGTTGTAGTTGATGTTGGTTGTAGTTAACGCTGGCTGTAGTTAACATTGTTTGTAGTTGACGCTGGCTGTAGCTGATGCTGGCTGTAGTTGACACTGGCTGTAGTTGATGCTGGTTGTAGTTAATGCTGTCTTTACTTAATGCTGGTTATAGTTGATGTTGGTTGTAGTTAACGCTGGCTGTAGTTGACACTGGCTGTAGTTGATGCTGGCTGTAGTTAACGCTGCCCGTAGTTAACGCTGGTCGTAGTCAATGCTGCCTTTACTTAATGCTGGTTGTAGTTAACATTGTGGTAGTTGACGCTGGCTGTAGTTAACGCTGGCTGTAGTTGACGCTGGCTGTAGTTGACGCTGGCTGTAGTTGATGCTGGCTGTAGTTAACGCTGGCTGTAGTTGACGCTGGCTGTAGTTGATGCTGGCTGTAGTTAACGCTGGCTGTAGTTGACGCTGGCTGTAGTTAACGCTGGCTGTAGTTGATGCTGGCTGTAGTTAACGCTGGCTGTAGTTAACGCTGGCTGTAGTTGACGCTGGCTGTAGTTGATGCTGGCTGTAGTTGATGCTGGCTGTAGTTAACGCTGGCTGTAGTTGATGCTGGCTGTAGTTAACGCTGGCTGTAGTTAACGCTGCCCGTAGTTAATGCTGCCTTTACTTAATGCTGGTTATAGTTGATGTTGGTTGTAGTTAACGCTGGCTGTAGTGCCAGCTCTGGTTGTGGGCTCATCACTTGTGGTGCCAGCTCAGGCTGCAGTCATCACTGGCAGTGGCAGCGCTTGCTGCAGTGTCCATCCCTTGTTGTCTTCGTCCTCGCAGGAGCAACGACGTCTGGGTGCTGGATCTCGAGCAGTGGTCTTGGTCCAAGCCAAACATCGCTGGGCCCAGCCCTCACCCCCGAGGTGGTCAGTCTCAGGTGAGTTCTTCACTAGCCCAACAGCAAAGGTGCCCCAGGCAGGGCTTCGTTTCCAGCTTGCAGGCAGCTCCCAGCAGGTTGTCTCAGAGCTCCCAGCCCTTCTCCAGGTTATCTCTGCAGCCCGTGCCCCACGGGGCTGTGTTTTCCCCTCTGCTCTGCCAGGGTGCCCTTTTCATCTCCCCACCACTTAGGCAGGTACATTGCCATGTCTTGCACATGACTCAGATCTCCAAGGAGCCTTTCTTCACAACAAATGGCTGTTTGAAGCCAGCAGCCATTCCCTGTGGCATTTCAGATCAATGAGTTGTTATCACAAGCTGGTTTGGCTCGGGGCCCTTTTGATTGCTCTGCTCTCCGGCTTCTCCAGCGACTCCAGGCTGTACCTGCTCAGAGCAGGCCTCTGGCAGTGCCTGGTTTGTTGCCTGCCTGCAGCAGGCACCCAGTTGGTGCAGGTGTCCCCCCTGTGCCTTCCCCTCAAGGTCCTCAGGTTGATGGTTCCCAGCATGTGTTTCATCCCAGCTTGGCAGAGCACTGAAGAAATCAGATGGGTTGTGCTTGGATCTTCTTTTCCACCTACTGGAAAAGGAAACTAAGGGATTCACTCAGCCACCACCAGCATCCCCCCACCCACTCTGCCCCTCACCCTCTACTCTGCTCTGCTGAGACCCCACCTGCAGCACCACCTCCAGTTCTGGGTCCCCCAACACAAGAAGGACCTGGAGCTGGTGGAGCTGGTCCAGAGGAGGCCACAAACATGATCAGAGGGCTGCAGAACCTCCCCTGTGGGGCCAGACTGGGAGAGCTGGGGCTGCTCAGCCTGGAGAAGAGAAGGCTCCAGGGAGAGCTCAGAGCAGCCTTCCAGTACCTGAAGGGCTCCAGGAGAGCTGGGGAGGGACTTTGGACAAGGGCTTGGGGTGCCAGGATGAGGACAATGGCTTTGAGCTGGGAGAGAGGAGACTGAGACTGGAGATGAGAAGGAAATTGTTGAGAGTGAGGGTGGAGAGACACTGGCACAGGTTGCCCAGGGAGGCTGTGGCTGGCCCCTGCCTGGAGGTGTTGAAGGCCAGGCTGGATGAAGCCTGGAGCAGCCTGGGCTGGTGGGAGGTGTCCCTGCCCATGGAGGGCAGGGGTTTGGAACTGGATGATCTTGAAGTTCTCTTCCAATCCATTCTGTGGATCTCTGAGCTAACAAACACTGCTGCCAGCACAATCCCTCCACCTTCTCCCCCATGAGAAGAGGGCTGGTGAGTGCCCTGTGCCCAGCCTGGCTCAGCTGCAGGCATCTCCTCCATCAGAGGCAGTGCTTTGTGAGCCGTTTGGGTCCAGGCAGTGAGGTGAACTCTGCATCCTGCTTTCCCTGAGGCCCAGCAAAACCAGCTGCCCATCCCAGCTCCACTCCTCATCCCAGCACAAGCCAAGCTGGGCAGCGGCTGCCAAGCCAGAACCAGGCTCTGCCTGCTCTTGGAGGCCTTGCTGAAGGCACCAGGGACAGCTTCACCTCCTTCCTGCTCTGTAAAGCTGTCCAGAGAAGGGCCACAAGGATGAGCAGAATGCTGGAGCACCTCTCCTATGAGGACAAACTGAGGGAGTTGGGGCTGTTCAGTCTGGAGAGGAGAAGGCTCCCAGGAGACCTCATTGTGGCCTTCCAGGATCTTCAGGGGGCTCCGAGAAAGCTGGGGAGGGACTTTTGAGGGTGATAGAGAGGGATAGGACTGGGGGGGATGGAACAAAACTAGAAATGGGGAGATTCAGATTGAATGCTAAGAAGAAGTTGTTCCCCAGGAGGGTGGTGAGAGCCTGGCACAGGCTGCCCAGGGAGGTGGTGGCAGCCTCCTGCCTGGAGGTGTTTGCAGCCAGGCTGGAGGTGGCTGTGAGCAACCTGCTGCAGTGTGAGGTGTCCCTGCCCGTGGCAGGGGGTTGGAGCTGGCTGAGCCTTGAGCTCCCTTCCACCCCTGACCATTCTGTGCTTCTGTGACTCTTTGTGCCCTCCAGATCATCATTGACAATGAAACCATCTTAATCCTGGGTGGCTGTGGTGGTCCCAATGCAGTGAGTACCCTGGTGGGGGTGGGGAGGGGGAGTGTGGGCACGGACTGCATGTGTGTGGCTGCATCTGGGAGCACTGGGAGCTGCAGTGGGGAGAGGGAGGGCTCTGCACCTTACCCAGGTGCCATTTTATCCTGCAGATCTGGGCACTGCCCTGGTAGACGTTCCTGAGAAGCTGGCTGCCTGTTGGTGGAGCTGCTTTAATTAAGGAAGAAGCACCCCAGGCTCTATCTGAGGTTAATTGAGCCTCAGAAGCATTGGCCCTGATTTTATACTGGGAGAGAAGGTTGGAGATGAAGGGAGATGTCCGTAGCCACAGAAGGGTGCAGTCGCTCCTGGGCGATCAGATCCCCATCTGGGTCACCAGTCCTGTGTCTGCAGCAGCAGAGCACTGCTCCTGCTGCTGAGGGCATGATCTTGGCAGCCAGCCAGCCTCCTAAGGCTCAGACCGGGCTCCTAAAGCCCAGACTGGGCTCCTGAATCTCAGATGTAGCTTCTAAATCTCAGGCTGGGCTTCTGAATCTCAGACTGGGTTCCTGAGTCTCAGACTGGGCTCCTGAATCTCAGGCTGGGCTCCTCAGTCTCAGGCTGGGCTCCTCAGTCTCAGACTGGGTTCCTAAGTCTCAGACCAGGTTCCTAAGTCTCAGACTGGGCTCCTGAATCTCAGACCAGGCTCCTTAGTTTCAGACCAGGCTCCTTAGTCTCAGACCAGACTCCTAAGTCTCAGACTGGGTTCCAAAGTCTCAGACCAGGTTCCTAAGTCTCAGACCAGACTCCTTAGTCTCAGACTGGGCTCCTAGTCTCAGACCGGCTCCTTAGTCTCAGACTGGGCTCCTTAGTCTCAGGACCGGGCTCCTTATCTCAGACTGGGCTCCTTAGTCTTAGACCGGGCTCCAAAGTCTCAGACTGGGCTCCAAAGTCTCAGACTGGGTTCCTAAGTCTCAGACTGGGCTCCTGCGTCTCAGACTGGGCTCCTGAGTGTGTCCCTGCTTGCCCCCCAGCTGTTCAAGGACGCCTGGCTGCTGCACATGCATGCGAACCCCTGGACGTGGCAGCCGCTCAAGGTGGAGAACGAAGACCATGGAGCCCCGGAGCTCTGGTGCCATCCTGCCTGCAGGGTATGGACACTGTGGGCTCTCTGCTCCTTCTTTGCTCAGGTGGCCAAGAAGGCCACCAGCAGCCTGGCCTGGATCAGCAGTGCTGTGGGCAGCAGGAGCAGGACAGGGATTGTGCCCCTGGAGTGGGCACTGGTGAAGCCACAGCTTGAATCCTGGGTTTGGTTTTGGGCTCCTCACTCCAAGAAGGACATTGAGGGGTTGGAGCAGGTCCAGAGAAGGGCAAGGAAGCTGGGGAAGGGTCTGGAGAGCAGGGCTGGGGAGGAGCAGTTGAGGGACCTGAGGCTTAGCCTGGAGAAGAAGAGGCTGAGGGGGAAACCTGGCTCTCTGCAGCTCCCTGAAAGGAAGTTGCAGTGAGGTGGGGGTTGGTCTCCTCTCCCTACTATCAGGTGATAGGAGAGGAAGTGGCTGAAATTGTGCCAGGGGAGGTTAGGTTGGACTGATAACAATTTCTCCTGCAAGAGTGGTCAGGGATTGGCACAGGCTGCCCAGGGAGGTGGTGGAGTCCCCACCCCTGGAGGTGTTCAAGAAACCTGTGGCCATGGCACCTGGGGACATGGTTTGGTGGCCATGGTGGGGTTGGGTTGCTGGTTGGATTCAGTGACCTTAGAGGTCTTTTCCACGAAACAATTCCATGATTCTGTGAAGATCCCTGGATCTTTACTGCTTGCCTGGAATGCTCCATAGCCCTCCCCACTTTGCCCCAGTGCACCCCCAGGGCTCATCCTGCCCTTCCTCACCTCTCCTCTCCCCTTCTCCTCTCCCAGGTGGGACAGTGCGTGGTGGTCTTCAGCCAAGCTCCCAGCGGGAGGGCCCCGCTGAGCCCCAGCTTGAACTCCCGGCCCTCTCCCATCAGTGCCACGCCGCCGGCGCTGGTGCCGGAGCCGCGGGAGTACCGCTCGCAGTCCCCGGTCAGGAGCTCGGACGAAGCTCCCTGCGTCAACGGCCGCTGGGGCACCCTGCGGCCCCGAGCGCAGCGCCAGACCCCCTCGGGCTCCCGGGAGGGCAGCCTGTCCCCGGCCAGAGGGGACAGTTCCCCGGTGCTCAACGGCGGCAGCCTGTCCCCTGGAGCCACGGCCGGCGGCGGTTCCTCCCTGGACAGCCCTGTGCAGCTCGTCTCGCCCGGCACCCCCTCGGCAGCCGAAGGATGCGACCTGAAGGTGGGGCTGGCCCTGGCGCCGCGCCGCGGCTCCCTGCCGGAGCAGAAGGATCTGCGTTTGGGGGCCGTCGACCTGAACTGGGACCAGAAACCCGCTTCCATCCTCTGCCAGCTGGACGGTGGGGAGGGCAGGACGGTCGGCGCCGGCGTGAGGAACCCTCCCGAGCAAACCAACGGCGTCCACACGCCGCCCCACGGCGCCAGCTCCCTGCCGGGGGCCGTCTCCCCCAGCGCGCTCCGCAGGAGCCTGGAGGCCGTCAAAGCTCTTTCCTCCAAAGGCTCCTCGGCTTCGGCGGCCTTGAGCCCTCCCCTGGCTTCATCCCCGGGCTCTCCGGGCACCGAGCCGGGCTCGGCGGCGCGGCCGGGCTCCACCCAAGGCGAGGGCCACTCCTTACCTCCCATCGCTCGCCGCCTGGGCCACCACCCTCCCCAGTCCCTCAACGTGGGGAAGCCTTTGTACCAGAGCATGAACTGCAAGCCCATGCAGATGTACGTGCTGGACATTAAAGACACCAAGGAGAAAGGGCGAGTCAAATGGAAAGTGTTCAACAGCAGCTCGGTGGTGGGGCCGCCCGAAACCAGTTTGCACACAGTGGTGCAAGGCAGAGGGGAGCTGATCATTTTTGGTGGCCTCATGGACAAGAAACAAACGTCAATACTACCCCAAAACCATGCCTTGTACTTTGTGCGAGCCAAAAGATAATGCGGCCTGAGCCCCTCGCCGCCATCGCCTCCTCCCGTCCCTCCCTCCCCCCACGCCTTCCAGCCTTCCCTCCTTCCCTCCTTCCTCCTTCCTCTTTCCCTCTTTTCTCTTTCCTTCCTCTTTCCCTCTTTTCTCTTTCCTTCCTCTTTCCCTCTTTTCTCTTTCCTTCCTCTTTCCCTCTTTTCTCTTTCCTTCCTCTTTCCCTCTTTTCTCTTTCCTTCCTCTTTCCCTCTTTTCTCTTTCCTTCTTCTTTCCCTCCTTCCTCTTTCCCTCCTTCCTCTTTCCCTCCTTCCTCTTTCCCTCCTTCCTCTTTCCCTCCTTCCTCTTTCCCTCCTTCCTCTTTCCCTCCTTCCTCTTTCCCTCCTTCCCTCTTTTCCTCCTTCCCTCTTTCCCTCCCTTTCCTTCTTCTTTTCCTTCCCTCCCTCCTTTCCTCTTACCCTTCCTCTCTCCCTCTTTCTCCCCTCCCTCACTTCCTCCTTCCTTCTGCTTCCCTCCTTTCCTTTCTCCCTCCCATTCCTCCTTCCCTCCCTTTCTTCCTCTTTCCCTCCTTCCCTCTTTCCCTCACTTCTTTCCCTCCTTCCCTCTTTCCCTCTCCTCTTCTATCCTTCCTTCCGCTTCCCTCCTTTCCTTTCTCCCTCCCATTCCTCCTTCCCTCCCTTTCTTCCTCTTTCCCTCCTTCCTCTTTCCCTCCCTTCTTTCCCTCCTTCCCTCTTTCCCTCTCCCCCTCTCCTTTCCTTCCTTCCTCTTTCCCTCTCTCCCTTCCTCTTTCCCTCTCTCCCTTCCTCTTTCCCTCTCTCCCTTCCTCTTTCCCTCCTTCCCTTCCTCTTTCCCTCCCTTCCTCTTTCCCTCCTTCCCTTCCTCTTTCCCTCCCTTCCTATTTCCCTCTCTCCCATCCTCTTTCCCTCCCTCCCTTCCTCTTTCCTTCTCTCCCTCTGTTCCCTCCCCCCCTCTTCCCTTCCCTCTCCCTCCCCAGCCCCTGCTCTCTCAGACTTTCCAACTGTGAATTTAGGGAGCGAGAAACCAATAAAGTCCAGAGGAACGCTGCAGCGCTGCCCCGCTCGGATCCCAGCCAGCCCCTGGGGAGGACCTGCGCCGCTGCCCCCCCGCCCGGCGCCGGGGTGGGCAGGGAGGGAATTCCCAGTCCCCAGCTCCGAGCCTCCTCAGGTCGGGTTTGATTTCCCAGGGGCTCCAGAGACTTCCTGCCGCTCCGAAACTCCTCGTGGGATGTGAAACTGGGTTGCTGCCAGCAGCCCCCATCCCAGCAGGCAGGAGGCTGCAGTCAAACTTCCAGTGCTTGGCTCCCTAAGGAAAGCCAACAGCAGTCCCCTCCGGGGAGCCCTGCAGCCCTTTGCTCCCCACAGACTTGATGCCTTTGGGCTTTTTTTTGCCTCTCACCCCTCTGGGCCTGCTGCTCTCCTTCCTGCCCTCCAGCCAGGGCCATAAGAAAGCACAGGGAGGGTTTGTGTCAAAATGCCAAAAATACTAAGAGCTAGCCTGGAATTAGCATCCTGCCCTCCCTGCCCTGTGCTGGATCAGGCTTTGGGAGCAGCCCTGATCCCTCCTGGTCAGCCCAAAGCCACTCCATTTCCTGCACAAATCCCCCCGGGGCTGCCGGTTCCCTCCAAGGGTTTGTTTCACTCAACAGCCCAAACCCCTTCAAGGCTGAGCCAGCACCTCCTGGCCTGCCCCCAGGGATGATTTCTGTTTGCCCCAGCTAAAAAGCTGAATGTTGGCAAAGTTGAGGGTATGAGCAGCCCTGAGAGCAGTAGCCACACCTCAGCTTTGCTCCTGCCTCCTTCCACAGAGACCCAACCCGACTAAAATCCCAAGGGATTTGAACCTGTACATCCTTCTGGGACAAACCCTCCCTTCCCGTTCCCCTCGAGATCCCGAGGGGGTGGGGGGTGAAGAATGGGTGGCTTCTGGCCAGGTTCTGGCCACCTGAAGAGGAGGGAGCCCTCCCCAGGCCGGCAGTGCCATGACGTGGGCTCTGGGTTCTTCGGCTTTCCACCCCCACCCCATCCCCACCGAGCTGAGCTTTGACTGCCGGCTGGAGCCTTAAATCGCAGCCCAGCCGCCGGGGGTGGGGGGATGGGGAGGGCTTGGCTCCCTCTGCGGCATTCCCACCCCTGTAAATAAAACCCCTCGTTAAATCCCAGCCCTTCCCAGCTCCCAAACGAAGGGAAGGCAAAAGACACAATTGTTTTGTTTATTTCCACTCCCCAGTAATAAAAACCAAACCTCAGGAGCACCCCGGGGTGAGCTATGACATTTCTTCTCCACTTGAAGCTTCGCCACAGGGAAGGTGGTCAGGCCTTCAGCACGGAGTCCCCTTTGCATGTCTCTTGTCACCCACACCCCCAAATAGGAGCCCAAAGGGATGGGGGGTGGCTCAGGGGAGGGGTGACCTCCTCTGCCTTGCATGGAGCATCCCTTGAGGGGTGGGTTTCCCAGCGTTGATGTGGCCTCCATCCTCAAACAGCCCCAAAATCTCCCCAGTTGGTCCTCAAATCACCCCAACCAGCCCCAAAATCCCCCTAACTGGTCCCCAAATAGCCCAAACCAGTCCCAAAATCTCCCTGCTTGGTCCTCAAATCACCCCAACCAGCCCCAAATCTCCCTAACTGGTCACCAAATCACCCCACCAGCTCCAAAATCCCCCTACCTGTCCCCAAATAGCCCAAACCAGTCCCCAAAATCTCCCTAACTAGTCCCCAAATCGCCCAAACCAGTCCCAAAATCTCTACAATTGGTTCCCAAGTCACCCCAACCAGCCCCAAAATCTCTACAATTGATCCCCAAATCACCCAAACCCAGCCCAAAATCTCCCTACTTGGTCCTCAAATTGTCCCAACCACCCCCAAAACCTAATTGGTCCCCAATCACCCAAAGCAGCCCCAAAACCTCTCTGATTGGTCCCCAAATAGCCCAACCAGCCCCAAAATCTAATTGGTCCCCAAATTGCCCCATCCAGCCCCAAAACCTCTACAACTGGTCCCCAAATGGTCCCAACCAGCCCCCAAATCTCCCTAATTGGTCCTCAAATTGTCCCAACCAGCCCCAAAATCCATCTCATTGTCCCCAAAATTTCCCTACCTGATCCCCATATCACCCCAACCAGCCCCAAAATCTGATTGATCCCCAAATCCACCCAAGAGCTTCCAAAATTCCCTTCACTTGGTCCCAAAACCCTCTCCCCCCACCCCTCCCCCCACCCCCACCCCCTCCACTGCACTGAGCACTGGGGCCTCCCCTCCTCATCCTCCCTCCTCATCCTCCCTCCTCATCCTCCTCCCTCCCTCCCCCCAAGGCACGTTCCAGGGATTCACCCCAAGTTTTGACCCTTCCCACTGGTGCTGTGAGCGAGGTGACCCCCACCCCACCCCCACCCCTTCTCCCTGCAGCTCAGGGGTGTCCTTCCCTCCACCCCACCCCCCCTCAAAATCATCCTCCTGGGCTCAGCTGAGCAACCTTTGGTGATATTTAAAATCTTCTGTACATTTATTATTATTTTGGAGGGGGGAGGGGGGAGTTAATGAGTTCCCTCCCCCCACCCCCACCCCAATCCCGATGACTTTTTAGCAGTTTAACAAATAAAAAGGAAAAGAAATTGGTAGTTGGTCCTTTTGGGGAGGGGGAGAAGGTGGAAGGAAGCCTCCCCCCCCACACACTGTGCTCTCCAAAAGCTCGGGGGGGAGGGAGGGAGATCTGAAGGCTTGAGAGGGTTAACAAAGGGCAAGGTTTCTGCTGAGGGTGCTAAAGAAAGGAGAAGTGGGGAAAAGGGGGCACAAAGCTGGGGGAAAGGGAAGGTGTAAAAAAGGGGAAGGGGTGGTGTTGAAAATTGAGGACCCCCAAAGCCAGGGGGTGGCTGGAAGTAGAGGATGGAGACCGACCCCCAGTCCTGCCAGGGCTGGAGACAGGGATCCCCAAGGGCTGCCAGTGCTTGCAGCTGAGGATGGAGACCCCCAAATCCTGCCAGGGCTGGAGACAAGGACCCCAAGGCTGCCAGTGCTTGAAGTTGAGGATGGAGACCCCCCCCAAATCCTGCCAGTGCTAGGATGGCAGACCCCAGACTCTGGGGGAGAGATGGGAATTGGGAACTGAGCCCCCCCCCCAAATCCTGCCAGTGCTAGGAATGGCAGACCCCAAAGCCTGGGGAGGGATGGGAATTGAGAATTGAGACACCAGCCCACGCCCCGAGCCTGCCAGTGCTAGAAATGGCAGACCCCAGACCCTGGGGGTGAGATGGGAACTGGGAACTGGGAATTGAGACCCCCAGAGCCTGCCAGTGCTAGGAATGGCAGCCCCCAGAGCCTGTGGAGGGATGGGAATTGGGAATTGGGTCTTGAGAGCCACCCCCCCAAGCTTGCCAGCAATTGGAATCGGGGACCGCAAGGCGGGTGCTTGGGCTGCAATTGAGGAAGGACACCCCCAGGTCCTGCTGGGGCCGGGAACGAGGTGAGCCAGGGTCGTGGGGGCCTCCCCCCAGCCCCAGCTCGGCGGCGCCGCGGGGAAGCCTCACGCCCATAGGGTCCCCACGGCCCCCTCCCAGCCCACGGCCCCTTCCCAGCCCACTGCCCGCTCCCAGCCCACTGCCCGCTCCCAGCCCACTGCCCGCTCCCCGCCCAGCGCCAGGGGCCGCGGGCTCCCCGCGCGCACTGCGCACGCGCTGCCGCGAGGGGGCGGCGGTTGTAGCGAGGCCACGCCCCCACCGGCGCCATCTTGAGGCGGCGGCGGCCGCGTCTTAAAGGGGCCGCGGCGGGTAAGGGGGGGGGGTGAGGGAGGGGGTGCAGGGACCCAACCAAAGGAGTGCAGAGACCCCACAGGGTAGCTCAGGGGATGCTGAGGTCAGTTCAGGGACCCCCTGGTGGTGGTGGTGGGACTAGAGAATTGAGGGTGCGAGGACCCCCCGGTGGAGAGGGGACACGGGGCACAGGAACGCCTTGGGGGGGTGGCCTGGGACCCAGTGAGGGGCGCAGAGAGGGTGGGTGGGGGCAGGCACCCCAAAGGCGGGCACCGGGACCCCACAGTGGGGGTTAGGCGTCCTGGAGGCGGGGAGGAGGCCCAGGGGCGGCACAGGAACCCCGGGGAGGGGGAGATCAGGAACCCCACGGTGGGGGTAAGGACCCCACAGAGAGGGAGCAGGGACCCCCTGAGGGGTACAGGGGTGGAGGAGTTGTGGCAGTGACCCCGCAGGAGGATGCTGAGCCCGGGGTTTGCAGGGATGCCGGAGCTATGGGGGGTCAGAAGGGGACAGCCTGATGCCACAGGCTGTAGAGTGCAATGACGCCGTGGGACAGGGTGGGTGTTGGGGTGGTCCTTCTCCTTACCCCCAGGCTCGGGCGGGCCGAGGATGAGTTTGAGGACCCGGAGCTGGAGCTGGAGCCCGAGTGGCTCTGCTCCCCCGCCGGCCGCCGCTACCTGCACTGCATCTTGCACAAGAACCGGCGGAGGACCTTCAGTGAGCCGCACAGCCTCCCCCTCCCCTCCCTCCCTTTGCAGCCTGGGGGGTCACCCCCCCGGAAAACTTCACACCCCCCCCCTCCACAGGTGTCCTGGAATCCCCAGCGCTGCCCCCCAGCTCCTACGCTGCCACCATCCCCTACAAGCTCTTCGTCTCCGGCAAGAGCGGCGTGGGCAAGACAGCCCTGGTGGCCATGCTGGCAGGGGTCCCCATCCCCCCCACCCACTACGAGACCAGGGGTATGTCACGGGGTGGGGCACGTACAGAGCCCCCCGCAGTGTCCCCTGGGGGTGACCATTGCCCTCTGTGTGTGTTCCCCCAACCCTCCAGGACAGAAGTCACCACCGTCTACTGTCCAGCCAAGCCCCTCACCAGCATTGCCCCTGTGATGTTCCAGCTCAACCTCTGGGACTGTGGGATGGAGTGCTGAGAAAATTCGATTACTTGCTGCCTGTGAGCCCCAGGGGACACAGATCTGGGGGAGGAGGGGGGACAGGCACACAAAAGGCATCCCTTTGATGGTGGCTGTTCCCCTCCTCCAGTCCTGCAAGGAGAACGTAGATGCCATCCTCTTCCTCTTCTCCTTCACCGACCGCTCGTCCTTCGAGGAGCTGCCAGCCCAGATGAGCCGGCTGCTGGTCCTGGGGAGGAAAACGTCCTGAGGGTGGTCATTGGCACCAAGTATCCTTCTCAGGGGGGTCCGGGCTGGGGTCTGCATCCCCCCATTAAGAGGCTTTGCACCCCTGTATTTCGCACCAGCTGGCTTGGTGGTGGGCTGAGGACGTGCACAGCTCATTACACTGATGGCTGCACAGCTCCCACTGCTGCTGAAGGGATTTTAGGGGAGGGTTAGGAGGGGATTAGAATTGTGGGAGGGGTTCTCAGGGTGTTGGTGTCCCCCTTGACCCTGGGTGACCCACAGGCAGGTTTGACCCCTGCATACTCCCCTCAGTGCCTTAGTAGGCTGAGAACATGCACAGCTCATTACAACCGATGCTGCACAGCTCCCACTGCTGCTGAAGGGATTTTAGGGAGGGTTAGGAGGGTGATTTCTTGGGGTGTTGGTGTCCCCTTGCCCCTCTGTGTGCCCCCCACAAGCAGGTTTCACGTCCATAGTGTCTTCCACCTCAGTATCTCGATGGGCTGAGCCCATGCACAGCTCGTTACACCGATGGATCCACAGCTCCCACTGCTGCTGAAGGGCTTTTGGGGAGGTTAGGAGGGGGTCAGAATTCAGGGGGGGATCTCGGGGTGTCGGTGTCTCCCTTGACCCTGTGCCCTCCCCCCTCAACACCCCAGATTCGACCTGGTGACGCAGGCAGCTGTGACCCAGGAGGAGGTGAAGGCCTTCGAGGGGAGCTGGGGGCTGCCGGTGCTGCGGGTGGGCTGCAGGCCGGGCCCCGAGGCGGAGCTGGGGGTGTGCCGGGTGGCTCCCACCCTCAACAGCCTGGTGGCCAGGCTCTGGCGCAGGGACCGCCTCGCTGCCCGCTCCGCCCCCGCGGGCACCCGCCTCAGCTGAACCCCCTCCTGGGGGGCTGGGGGGGGCCCTGCAGGACAGGCTCCTGGCCTCGCCCCCCCCCCCCCCCCAGCCATTAAACTCTGTTGGCTCTGATGGATGCCCAGAGGCTGCTGATTCGGGGTGCATGGGGATGGGGGCACAGGGGGGGTTAGGCTGCTGCAGAGCCTGCAGGATTTGGGGTTCCGAGGGGGTACTGAGGGATGTGGGGTGCTGGGGGTGATGGGATGGAAGTGTTGTGGGATTTGGGGTGCTATGGGATTTGGGGTGCTGCAGAGCCTGCAGGATTTGGGGTTCTGAGGGGGTACTGAGGGATTGGGGGTGCTGGGGGTGATGGGATAGAGGCGCAGTGAGATTTAGGGTGCTGGGGGTGCTGTAGGATTTGGGGTGCTGGAGGTGCTGTGGGATTTGGGGTGCTGCAGAGCCTGCAGGATTTGGGGTTCTGAGGGATTTGGGGTGCTAGGGGTGATGGGATGGGAGTGTTGTGGGATTTGGGGTGCTGGGGGATGCTGCAGGATTTGGGGTTCTGAGGGGCTACTGAGGTATTTGGGGTGCTGGGGGTGATGGGATGGGAGTGCTGTGGGATTTGGGGTGCCAGGGGTGCGGTGGGATTTAAGGTGCTGTGGGAATTGGGGTGCACAGAGCTTGCAGGATTTGGGGTGCTGAATGATTTGGGGTGCTGGGGGTGATGGGAGTGTTGTGGGATTTGGGGTGCTGGGGGATGCTGCAGGATTTGGGGTTCTGAGGTTGATGGGGATGAGGGTATTTGGGGTGCAGTGGGATTGTGGGGATGGGAGTACAGCAGGATTTGGGGTTCTGGGGGTTTTGGGGTGCCTGGGGATTTGGGCTGCAGGGCCTTTGAGGGGCAAGGGAACCATGGGGGTGGGGTGCTGCAGCCCCTGTGGGATCTGGGGTGCTGGAGGCTGGGGGTGCTGGGGGATTTGGGGTGCTGCAGGTGGCGTTTGGGAGGGAGTTGGGGTGCTGTAGGAGCTGCGGAATAGCTATGGATGATGCAGGATTGGGGGTGCTGGGGTTGATGGAGGGTTTGGGGGAGGGTGCTGAAGGATTTGGGGTGCTGGGGCTCGATCCAGCCCCCCCCGCCCCCTCCTCCGCCCCCAGCCCTGCCCTTGCCGGCGCAGCCGCACCCCGCAGCATTTTTAAGGCGGCAAAAGGCGATTCCTGTGCGGGGGTCGGGCAGCACCCCCC
>JAAWVA010000038.1:7520155-7557015 GCA_015227895.2 Colaptes auratus | reverse complement strand
GCTGCTGTGCATGTTTGCTCCTTGCTAATGCAATCACTGAGTGCCACACCGGCGTCTCCCAGCATCAGGAGATCTGTCCAAGAGCCTCCAGACGTTCACAAAACCACTCCCCAGCTCCTCGTGAGATCTGAAGCCAAGGAGGAAGGAGCGGGGCCAAAACTTGGCCTCAGCTCTGCCAGCAGGGTTCAGAAGCTGGTTTGAGGTTTGATGCTGGCCCCACGTGCTGGGGGAGAGAGAGAGAAGAGATGAGTCCAGTGTTCTCCAGGTGTCCCGAGGGATGTGGTCTCACAGCTGCCACCAGACACATCCTCATCTTCTCAGCTCACTGTGTCCAAGGCCAGCACGGACCTGTCACCGCTTGCCCTCCACAGCGAGCCCCTGGGGGCACAGCCCCAGCTTTTAAATAATAATGATGATAATTAATCCTTGAGAGCCCTTCTCATGTAAAATACCTTCATGGGGCCTTTTTCTGGGAGGAAATGAACGTTGACTGAATGTATCTGTACAGACCTCTGCTTCCTGCCCCTCCCCAAATAAATGCTCATTGTAACTCAGCCTTGGCCCTGCAACGAGTTCCCACCCTGCTGAGGCCTTCCTCCTCCTCCCTCTGTGATGCTGGAGCTTCACTTTGGGGCAAGGAGAATCCTAGAGTGGCTCAGGCTGGAAGGGCCTGGAGATCATTACTCCAACTTGTCAACCAGACTCAGCTGCTCAAGGCCTCATCCTGCCTGGCCTTGGACACCCCCAGGCAGGAGGCAGCCACAGCCTCCCTGGGCAGCCTGTGTCAGAGACTCACCACCCTCACACTGAAAACTTCTTCCTCAGCTCCAGCTACCCTGCTCTCCCTCAGCTTCACCATTCCCCCCTGGCCTGGCTCCAGACACCCTCAGAAAAGTCCTTCTGCAGCCTTCCTGCAGGATCCCTTCAGGTACTGGCAGGCAGCTCTGAGGTCCCCTGGGAGCCTTCAGCAGGCGAACACCCTCAGCCTGTGATCATAGCTGAGCTGCTCCAGCCCTTGTATCATCTTTGTGGCCTCCTTCTGGACTCTCTCCCCCAGCTCTGTGTCCTTCTTCTACAGGGCACAGAGAACTGGAGGCAGCATTGGAGAGGTTGAGGTGGGAGAGTAGAAGAGGTTGAAGAGAAGGGCAAGGAGAGGCCTCGAGCACAAGCCCTACGAGGAGAGCTCCAACCTGGTGATTCTGTGACCCCAGCTCCTCACTGAACCCCATGGCATTAACCCTGCAGCAGGGCACAGCCACAGGGACGTGTCCAGACTCTCCACCTTACCCCCCCCCCTTTATCCCTGGATCCAGAGGATATTCCCAGTCTAGACAAGGAATAAGGGTCAGCCCCTGCCATCACCTGTGCCCCTGTTGCCCCTCCCTTGCCTTTGGGGGCCAAGCGAGGGGATCTGGAGTTTGCAGAAGGGTAGAGGAGGGCTGGGGGAGGAGTGGGAATGTTGTGGAGCTCCAGCCCCGGGAATCACCAAAGCAGCTGTGCCGTGGTGTAACTCTGAGCCCTTGGGGAGTTACCAAGGAGCCCTACAAGTAGAATTGGGGGGCTGGGGGGGGGGGGGGGGTGGGCGAGAGCACACACAACAGTGACACACACACAGGGTCCACCCCTCACCTCACCTCCCCCCAAGCTTTTCAGCCTGGGAAGCTCCAATTTCAAAGCACTTCGGTAACCCGGTGGAGGGGCAGGGGGAGAAGGGGTGGCCCAAGCCCCCTCCCCAGAGCACAGCCACAAGTGCAATGAGTTGGCCAGGCCCTACCTGCCCCCACCCCGGCTGACTGGGATGGAAGTCGGGGTTGGATGGCTGCGTGTGCCACCCCTCCCCCCCCAGAGCTGTCATTCGCAGCCTTCTCTTTTGGGGCAGAAAAAGGCTTTTTTCGCTGCCTGCGCCGGCCTGCTCCGGGTCACGTGGGCGCGCGAGGCCCTGCGGAGCGGCCGCGCTGGGGGGGCAGCACGGGGGGGGCACAGACCTTTGCCCCACATCCCCTCCCGGCCTGGCTGGGGGTGGTTGGGCACCGGGGAGGGACGAGGCGCAGGATTGGGAAAGGAGATTGCGCTGGGACTGGGGGAGAGGTGGAGTGGCACTGGGGGAGAGGTTCCTGTGGTCCTGGAAAGGGCAGTTGGACGGGGGGAAGGGTTAGGCCTGGGGAGGAGGGGTTTAGGACTTGGGGGGGGTTGGATTTGGGCTGGGGAAGAGGTTGTTTTTGGGACTGGGGAGGAAGGAGGGAGAGGTTTAGGACTGGGAAGAGGGGGCTTGGGTTGGGGCTGGGGAGAGGAGGTTTAGGACTGGGGGGGTTGGACTGGATCTGGGAAGAGAGGGAGTTTTAGGACTGGGGGGGTTGGATTGGGCCCGGGGAGAGGTTGTTTTTGGGCCTGGGGAGGAGAAGGTTTCGGACATCGGTGGCGGGGAGGCCTGGCTGGCAGGAGGCGGCGCTGCCCCCCCCGTGTTTTCCCCGCATGTGCCTGGGAGTGGGAGGTGAGCCGGGGCCGCCCCCCCGGCAGGTGCTGCAGCATGGCGGCTGGGCCCGGGGCGCGCTCGCAGCCACCCGCGGCACCCCCCCCGGCCTCCCTGCAGGACCTCCCTTGCCCCCCCCCGAACAGCCCCCGGGGCGCGGCGCGGCCTCACACCCCGGGGGGTCCCTCCGGCCGTTGATTTGGTGCTGGGAGCCGCGGCCGGGTGCTTGGCCTGCGTCCTCACCAACCCGCTGGAGGTGGTCAAAACCCGGCTGCAGCTGCAGGGCGAGCTGCAGCCCCCCGGCACCTACCCGCGGCCCTACCGGGGGGTCCTGCGGGCCGTGGGGGCTGTGTACCGTGCGGACGGGCTGCGGGGGCTGCAGAAGGGGCTGGCCGCCGGGCTCCTCTACCAGGGCTTGATGAACGGCGTCCGCTTCTATTGCTACTCGCTGGCCGAGGACGCCGGCTGGACTCGCTATCCTGGGGGGACCGTAGCCGCCGGGGCCGTGGCGGGGGCCGTGGGAGCCGTCGTGGGCAGCCCTGCGTACCTGGTGAGTGCTGCTCTGCCCTGCAAGTCTTCGCATTTTGGTGCCCCCTCCCCCTCCCGGCCTCAAAGCTTTCTCCATGCTACAGCCTGGAGCCGGCAGCTCACCGCATCCTTCTCCCCTGCTTTGTTTTGCTTCGCCCCAACAGTGTGGGGCTGCTCTGTGCATGCTATTACCCACCCCACACACCCCCCTTCCCCCTTATTTTTCCTTCCAATTCATCTACAGCCCCCCCCCTCCTGGAAACCAAGCATAAGGAACTTGAGGTGGTTTTTCCTTCTTGTTTGGAGGTTTGGGGGTGCAGAGCTCAAAAGCGTGACTGCAGCAAGCTTTTATGGGGGGCCCTTTGCCCCAGGCAGGGGGTGTGTGTGGAAATGGAGTTCAAAGTCCGGAGGTGCTGCTTGGCAACACATCTGGGCACCCCACATTTGCTGGAGGGCCTCAAACACCCCCAAAAGCTGCTAAGAAGAGATGGAGAGGGGCAAAAGCATCTCCCGCGAGGGGCTTGGGAGGAGTTCATGACCCATCATTATTACCCCCCCTGCCCCCAGGTCAAGACCCATCTCCAAGCCCAGACACTGTCAGCACTGGCTGTGGGTCACCAGCACAACCATGAGGTGAGCAGAGGTGGGGGGCGTGAGAGGGACGCAGGATTCGGTGGCACCTTGGCTGTGCTTGCGCCAGGACCCAGCAGGGCCGATGCTATTTTGGCCGCCGGGTATTTAAAGCTGTTTTGCAGCGCGGCTCCTTGGAGATGCTATTAATAACGGTGTGAGGACAAGGGAGGGGGTGTGAGAACGGGAGGGGGGGCGTGATGGGGACGTGGAGTGGTGACAGCAGCGCTGGACGCCCCTCGGGGCTGGTGTCACCCAGCCAGAGCCGTGGTGGCTTCGGGACACTGACGAGCCACGGAGTTTGTCGGGCAGGGGTGGGCTGCACCGTTCCCGCCGTGCCCACTCCCCTCTCTTCCCCAGAACATCTCCGCAGCTTTCAAGAGCATCTACAAGCAGCACGGCGTGGCGGGGCTGTGGCGGGGGGTGTCGGGGGCCGTGCCCCGCGTGGCCGTGGGCTCGGCCCGCCCAGCTCGCCACCTTCACCTCGGCCAAGGACTGGGTCTGCGAGCACCAGGTGAGGGGCAGCGGGCTGGAGCCGGCCGCCGCCGGCCTCCCCTTCCCCCGGGAGCGAAGCGCTGACAGCCGGCGCTGCCCGCAGTGGTTCCGGGAGGGCAGCTGGGCCGCGGTGCTGGCGGGGGGCATGGTGAGCGGTGTGGCCGTGGCGGTGGCCATGACGCCCTTCGACGTGATCAGCACTCGTCTGTACAACCAGCCGGTGGAGACCGACGGCACGGTAAGGCCGTTTGGGGCACCGGGGGGGCGGGGGGCGCGGAGCGCCTCTGCGCGGGGCTGCATCCGGCAGGGGTGCGCAGCCGGCTCCTCTCTCCCCAGGGCAAGCTCTACCGCGGGTTTTTGGATTGCATCCTGCAAATCTCCAGCAAAGAGGGGTTGCTGGGCTTGTACAAGGGCATCGGCGCCGTCTACCTCCGTCTCGGCCCCCACACCGTCCTCAGCCTCTTCTTTTGGGACGAGCTCAGGAAGATGGTGCAGCACCGGCAGCCCCCGGGGCCGTAGGACGAGCTCCCGGCCCCGCCGTGGCCGTCAATAAAGAGGTTTTTCTATTTTTTTGGCGTCGTTTTGGGGTCTCTGGGGTGGTGCAGGTTTGGTGGGGGGTGGCTGTGCCCTGTAAACGGGACCTGAAACAGGGGGAAGTCTCTCCGGGCTGGGGAGGATAATGGCGGTGCTGGGCGGTGGGGGTTAAAGATATTGGTGGTCCCCAGCTCCACCAGGTGCATCCCATCACTGCATCACTCTCCCGGCCCTCATCTTCCCCTCCGTGGGGCAGCTGGAGCCCAGGGCCGGAGGAGTTGAGCTCCAGCTGCCTTTGCTGGTCCCGGCAATGATTTACTAGCCCGCGGTGACCGCTCCCAGCCTCCGCCCCTCGGACCTTGGAGCCGGGCCTGACTCTGCCGTGATTCCTGTCCGCCCAAAATGTTTTCTCTGGGGTCCTGGCTGCCGGCGTGGCCCGGGCTGGCGTGGGGCTGGGCGCTGCTGGATTCGGTGCTGCAAGGTGAGAGCCCCCCGGGGGAGGCGTGGGGGACCAGCCCGGGGGACGCCGGTGACCTGCTGCCGCCTTTTCCCCGCAGGGCTGGTGAGTGCCTGCGCCGTCTCGGTGCTTTGCAGCCTGATGAAGGTTTATCTCTACATCCAGTGCCTGAAGTAAGCAGCAGCCGCTCTCATCCCCGGCGGGGCTCGTTTTGGGGAGACTCCCTGGGATCTGCCTTTGGGGGTGGGGGAAGGGGGTGGCGCTCAGCACCCATGGGTGCTGGCGGTGACCTGAGCGGGGCAAAGGCTGCGCCCTCCTCTCCCTCCTGCAAGGCACAGCGTGGGGAGTCTCTGAGGCTGTCGCCCCCCTTCTGGGGACATCCTGCCCCGCTCAGCTTTCCCTGTGCCGTCCCCAGCGACCCGGCGAGGCAGGCGCAGGAGGCGGCGCTCCGTGCGCAGCGGGGCGCGCTGGAGCCGCTGCATGTGGCGGTGCTGACCGCGGCGCTGGCGCTGCTGGGGTCCCGAGTGGCCGCGCTGGTGGTGTTGGAGTTCTCCCTGCGCGCAGTCTCCACGCTGCTGTCCCTCCGCAAGGTGAGCCGGGGCGGGGAAACTGAGGCACGGCCGGGAGGGAGCCGCGGGCCTGCCCGTCCCCCGCAGGTGTGCCACAGCCCGGGGGGGGGCATCGAGCGTGGCTGTGCAGCCCTGCAGCTCCTCGCTGCATGCAGCCCCTGTGGGGCTAGGGGGGCTGTAGGGTGGAGAAGACCATGCATGGCTTTGCAGCCCCTTGCAGCTCTGGAACACCCGTGGGGAGGATGAGGATGGCTGGCACGGAGAAAGCTTTGCATGGCTTTGTCCTTGCAGCCATGCAGCCCCTTGCAGCTTTGCAACACCAATGGGGAGGATGAGGATGGCTGGCACTGAGAAAGCTTTGCATGGCTTTGTCCCTGCAGCCATGCAGCCCCCTGCACCTTTGCAACACCTGTGAGGATGGCTGGCATGGAGAATGCCAGGCATGGCTCTGCATGCACTGCATGCCTTTGCAATTGTGCAGTCCCTCACTGCTTCCAGCACCCATGGGGGTGCAGCATGGGGAAGGCCTTGAGTCACTGTGCAGCCCTGCAGCCTTCTGTAGATCTGCAACACCCCTGGGGAGGACAGGGGCTGCAGAAGACCATGCATGGCTTTGCAACTGTGCACCCCCTTGCTGCATGCAACACCTGTGGGGAGGATGAGGGTGGTCAGATACCCCAAATAATGCATCCTCCTGCTGCTTTGCAGCCTCTGCTGGGAGGATGAGGATGGCTGGCATGGAGAGAACCATGCATGGCCTTTGCAGCTGTGCAGCTCCTTCCTACATGGCAACATCCATAGGGAGAGGGGATGGAGAAGAACATGCATGGCTGTGCAACTGCATGCAGCACCTGTGGGGTTACAGGGGCCTGCAGCATGGAGGGCTTTGCAGCCATGCAGCCCCCCTTGGCACCCATCCCAGCTGTGCAGCACCTGGGGGGGTTATGGGGAGGCTGCAGCCTGGAGGAAGCCATGCACTGCTTGGCAGCCATGCATCCCTGCACTGCATGCAGCACCCATGGGGATTGTGGAAGGCTGCAGCACAGAGGAATCCATGCATCACTTGCCAGCTGCACATCCCCTCACTGCATGCAGCATCCTGGGGGGTTACAGGGGCCTGCAGCACGGAGGGAGCCATGCAGTGCTTGGCAGCTGCCTGTCCCCTGCCTGCTCACAGCTGCTCTCCCGCAGGGCACCCCCAGCAGCCAGCTCTACCTGCTGTGCCAGTACTCGCTGGCCTGCGGCATGTCCTGCAGCCTCAGCTTCTTGCTGGAAGGGGCTCCCCACAGCACCTGCAACCTGGCGCTGGCGGCGGGGCTGGCCGGGCTGCTGGCCGCCTACAGCCGGCGCCTGGTCCGGCACGTCTGCCGCCTCTACGAGCTGCACAGCCGGGAGCGGTACTGCGGCGTCTGCCTCCTGCTGCTGGCCTCCGGGCACGGCATCCCCCGGCTGCTGCGCAACGCCCTGGCCATCACCTTCGCCCTGGCAGACCTGGCTGCCGTGGAGCTCATCAACAGGGACTTCCTCTCCACGCTGGAGGCTGTCCGCTTCTGGACGCCGCTCACCATCTGCTACACCCTGCTGGTCATCCACATGCAAGGTGAGCGGCAGCCCGGCCCGGCTGCGGGGAGCTGCGGCGGGGGTGCCAGTGTGGGGGCAGCTGGGGGCGGCCTGGGGGTGGTTAGGGGCACGTGGAGCATCATGGGGAGTGTATAGGTGGGGTATGGGGCATTTGGGGCTGTATGGGGGTACAGAGGATATCCTGGGGGCGTACCTATACACATGGGGCATCCGGGGGGGTATGTGGCATCTGGGGCTGTAAGTGCCATGATGGGGGTCTGCATGGGGTGCAGGGGACATCCTGGCGCTGTACACGGGCACATGGGGCATCCTGGGGAGTGTATAGGGGGTGTATGGGGGTACAGGGGGTGTATGGGGGTGTAAGCAGGCACATGGGCATCCTGGGGGTGTTTGGGGGCACGTGGGGCGTTTGGGGTTGTATGGTGGAACAGAGGATGCCCTGGGGGTGTATAGGGGCATCTGGGGCTGTATGTGCCGTGCTGGGGGTCTGTGTGGGGGTACAGGGCACATCCTGGCTCTGTACAAGGGCACATGGGGCATCCTGTGGGTCTGTAGGAGGGGTACAGAGGGTATCCTGGGGCTATATGGGCGCCTGGGGGTATACAGGGCATGTATGGGCATCTGGGGCTAGGTGTGCCGTGCTGGGGGTCTGTAGGGGGGCAGAGGGGGCGTCCTGGGGCTCTGGGCCCAGCACCCCTGTGGCACGGGCAGGGCTGTGAGCCGGGCTCGGTGTCCCCGCAGAGGGCCCGCGGCAGAGCGCGTACCAGACGGTGCTGGTGCGGATGGGAGGCCTCTTCATCCTCCTCCTCACCGTTGGCCGCTGGTCTGACGTCTTCCACGTCCTCATCTCTCTGCTGGCAGAGTTCTGGTGCCTGCTCCATGCCAGCATCATGCTGGATATGTGCCAGCAGCAGGTGAGAGGAGGTCACTGCCAGCCACGGTGCCAGGGCTGCTGGCAGCCTCAGGCCATGGGGAGAGACCTTTCTGCTTCTCCTCTTCCATCTCTGGAGTGGCTGCCACCCCCCAGGCTGTGCTGCCACCCAGTCAGACCTGGCCAGGCTGCAGAGTTGGGCATGAAGTTCAACCAGGGCAAGGGTAGGGTCCTGCCCCTGGGGAGGAACAACCTCCTGCAGCAGGACAGGGGAGGGGGCACCTGCTAGAGGGGTCCTGCTCCATGGAGAAGGAGCTGGGAGTGCTGGGGGACAAGAAGTTGTCCCTGAGCCAGCACTGTGCTCTCAGCTAAGAAGGCCAATGGTGTCCTGAGGAGTATGAAGAAGCGTGTGGGCAGCAGGTTCTCCTCCCCTTCTACTCTTCCTTAGGCCACAGCTGGAGACCTTGGTCCAGGGCTGGGCTCCCCAGTTCCAGAGGGACAGCAGGAACCACTGGAGAGAGAACAGGGCAGGCTCTGAAGCTGCTGGGGGGGCCTGGAGCAGCTCTGTGAGGAGCAAAGGCTGAGAGCCCTGGGGCTGAGAGCCTGCAGAAGAGCAGCCCCAGAGGGCAGCTGAGCAATGCTCAGCAAGAGCTAAGGGAGCTGTGGGGGGCAAGAGGCTGGGGCCAGACTCTGCTCAGTGGTGCCAAAGGGCAGAGGGCACCAACTGGCACCCAGGAGGTTGCAGCTGAGAAGGTTGTTTGGTGTGAGGGTGCTGAGCCCTGGGGCAGGCTGCCCAGAGAGCTTGTGGAGTCTCCTGGTGTGGAGAGCTCCACCCCCCCTGGCCCTTGTGCTGCTGGGCAGGCTGCTGTGGGAGCCCTGCTGGAGCAGGGCTTGGGCTGGGTGAGCTCCAGAGGTCCCTTCCAGCCCTCCCCAGTCTGTAATTTGGTGTTTCTGTGATCTGCAGGACTCCACCCAGCAGCTCCAGAGGGACAGGCAGCTGGCATCCAATCGGCTCGGAAGAGACGTCCTGACGAGCTGTGGCTGTAGCTGGGCATCAGACACTCAGGGTGGCTTTGCCTGGCCACCCCAGTCCTCCTCCTCACAGATCCCCCATGGGGACAAAGGAGAAAGTCTCCTGGAAGGTGCTGGGCCCTCCCCGGGTGGGGGAGGCTGGGGGGACACTCACAGGGCTCCTGGTTTTGAGGGGCCCCCATGAGGGTGGAGCCGCTGGGGACATGAGCACCGGCAAATGTCCCCATCCTTGGCGGCTGCAGGGCCCTGCTGCTGCAGTGCAGGGGCCTCCAGGGGCTCAGAAGTCCTGGGAAATAAAGATGTGTGCAGCAGCAGCTGTGGGCAGAGCCAGCTGGCTGTCCTTGGGCCGGGGGGGCTGGGGAGGGTCATGGTGCAGCCCTTGGGAGGAGGTGTTTGGTGCAGTTCCTCCCTAAGAACGGAAACTCAGGCTTGGAGGGGCTGAGCCTCCAGCTGAGCTCTGTCTCCGTGCCTCAGTTTCCCCTCCTGGCTGCAGCCAGTTCTGCCATGCCGTGGGGCACAGGTGGGGGTGCAGCCTGGGGTGGGAGGGAAGCCTCAGCAGTGGCTGTGGCTGCAGCCCCGGGCAGGGGGCAGGGGAGGGACAGAGGAGTGACCTGGGGCCGTGTGGGGCACTATGGGCGGTGTGGGGCAACCTGGGGGTGTATGGGGCACGTGGGGCCAGCTGGGGCTACATCTGGGGGGGCTGTAGGGACACACAATGGGTGTCAGAATCAGAAAAGACCTCCAAGAGCATCGAGTCCACCCCTAACCCAGCTGCCAGGAGCACTAAACCCCAGCCTGAAGCACCACAGCTACAGCTTCCTCAGCACCTCCAGGGATGGGGACTCCACCACCCCCCTGGGCAGCCTCTTCCAGCCCCTGACCACTCTCTCAGTACAGAAATTGTTCCTCCTGTCCACCCTCCCCCTCCCCTGGCACAGCTTCAGGCCATCTCCTCTCATCCTGCTGCTGCTCACCTGGGAGGAGAGACCAAGCCCAGCCTCCCTGCAGCCTCCTGTCAGGCAGCTGTAGAGGGCAAGGAGGTCTCCCCTCAGCCTCCTCCACACTCAGCACCCCCAGCTGCCTCAGCCACTCCTCTGTGATGCCCTCCAACCCCCTCCCCAGCCTTGCTGCTCCTCCCTGCACACCCTGCAGCCCCTCAGTGCCTCCTGCCCTGTGCTGCCCAGATCTGAACCCAGGGCTCAAGCTGTGGCCTCAGCAGTGCCCAGTCCAGGGGCACCATCCCTGCCCTGCTCCTGCTGGCCACGCTGGGTTTGGCCCAGGCCAGGCTGCTGGTGGCCTTCTTGGCCACCTGGGCACAGCCTGGCTCCTGTTCAGCCATGCACCAGCACCCCCAGATCCTCTTCCCCAGGCAGTTTCCAGCCACTGTGCCCCCAGGCTGTGGCCCTGCTTGGGGTTGTTGTGACCCAAGTGCAGGACCTGGCCCTTGCCCTGTGGGACCTCCTGGAGGTGTTGAGACCCCAGAGGCCACCTGAGGCTGTTCAGGGCACACAGGGTATGTGGGGAGGCACATGGGGCACCCTGGGGTTTGTGGGGGCATCTAAGGCTGTAGAGACCACCCTGGGCCAAGCAGGGAGGGCCATGGGACAGCCTGGGCACAGAATGAATCAGTCCCAGACTGGTTTGGGTGGGAGGGGACCTCTGAAGGGCACCTCCGGAGGTCACCCAGTCCAGCCTCCAGCAGTCAGCAGGGGCATCACCAACCATCCCCCTGGAGCCTGAATGGGCCATGGGGCACACGAGGGGCCAGGGGACCCTGGGTGCATGGGGCAGCCAGAGGGCTCGGGGGGCACCCTAAGGACACGTGGGACCCCCTCGGGCCCATGAGGCGCCCTGGGGTCCCGTGAAGCATCCTGGGGTCCACGGGGCATGCCAAGAGGCTCCACGGGGACGTATGTGGCACCGTACGGACTTGTGTCCCCTCCCCTCTGCCAGAGGCCGTGGGCAGGCAGGGGGGAGGAGAAGGAAGGAGGAGGAGAGAGGAGGGAGGAAGGGGCGGTGATGCCGGGCGCTGGCTCTGCCTCCCCGCTGTCCCCGCCGCGCACGGAGGGACCCGCACCGGCAGCCCAGGTAGGGGACAGGGACGGGGACACCCCCACGAGGGGCAGGAGGGGCTGCCGGGACACCCCCGGGCAGAGGGCCCCTCCCTACTCCGGGTCGGGGACCTCCCCCCCTCAAAGTAGGACCTCCCTAGTCAGGGGACCACCCCCCAGGTAGGAGACCCCCCAGGTGGAGGAGTGGGGACACCCACGGTGGGGGGACAAGGAACCCCCCCGAGATGCATAGCAGGACCCCTGCGGTCACGGGATGAGGATTCCAGAGCTGCCCTGGGATGGGACAAAGGGACCAGGAGCCACTCCCGGGGAGGGGACGGGGGACACCCCCAGGGCAGAGACTGGGGACGCCCCCGGGCAGGGGACAGGACCCCCCAGAATGGGACACGGGACGCCGCTAGGTAAAGCTTTAAGGACACCCTGGGACAGGACAAAGGGGCCAAGAGCCACTCCCGGGAAGGACTGGGGCTGGCCCTGGGAGTGGGACTGGGGACGTCCCCAGGGCGAGAGGAGTGCTCCCGGGCAGGGGGGACACGTGCAGCCACTGCCACAGAGGGGGCAGGGCACCCCCAGGGAGGGGATGGGGGGCTGCAGGGCCACTCAGTGGGAGACAGGAGATCGTGGGGGGGCTGCAAGGCCATCTCCAGGTATGGAGAAGGGGACAGAGTGGCCACTGGGGGAAGGAACCAGGGGACACCAGAGGCTGTCATTCCCCCCACCTCACCCCTCCCTTAAGAAGGAAGGCACTGGAGCCGACCCCCCCAGGGCCAAAGCAGAGCTGGGAGGAAGGACCTGGCACGGCTGAGCAGAGAGCTTTGGCTGCAGCTCAGCAACAGGAGGCAGCTGATGGCCCTCGGGGAGGGGCAGCCACTCAGCAGGGCTGGAAGACCTGAGGGGGAAGCCCAGAAAGGCCAAAGCCCAGCTTGAACTTGGTCTGGGTACTGCTGTGAAAGGGAGTAACAAATGCCTCCACAAAGAGGGAATCACCACTGCTTCCACAAAGAGGGAATCACCACTGCTTCCACAAAGGCAGCAGCAGGAGAGCTCTGGAGAGCCTCCACCCTTGAATGGATGCAGGAGGAAAGAGTGCCAAAGGCTGAGGACGAGGCTGAGGTGCTCAGCCCCTCTTTGCTCAGTCTTTGGTATCAAGAGCAGCTGTTTCCCTGGGCACCCAGCCCCTGAGCGGGAAGACGGAAGGATGGGAATGAGCCCCCCCAGGCTCCAAGGAGAAAGGGTTTGTGCCCTGCTCCAGCATTTAGCTGCACACAAGTCTATAGGTCCAGGTGAGATCCACCCAGGGGTGCTGGAGGAGCTGGCAGAAGAGCTCACCAAGCCCCTCTCCATCATTTTTCAGGGGTCCTGGTGGGCTGGGGGTTAGCAAATGGGAGGCTCAGCTACAGGGCGGGCCAGAAGGGCAAGTACAGGGCTGGCAGTCTGCCCTGGGTGCCAGGGAAAGGCAGGGAGCAGGTCACCATGAGTGACATCATGCATCATGGGTTTGTGTTTGGCCACTCTGCTCTCCTGCTGCACGAGGGGAGGGCAGGGGATGTTGTCTGCCTGGACTTTAGGCTCCTGACACCGTTCCCCACAGCGTGCTCCTGGAGCAGCTGCTGCTGCTGCTGCCTTGGCCAGGCACAGGCTCTGCTGGGTGAGAGACTGCCTGGTGGCTGGGCCCAAGGAGGGTGAGGAATGGAGTTAACCCCAGCTGGTGGCTGGTCACAAGTGGTGCTCCCCGGGGCTCACTGCCTGGGCCGTTGTGCTCAGTCTCAGTGACCCTGGATGAGGGCACTGAGGGCACCCTCAGTCTGTGGCAGACAACAACAGCGGGCTGGCTGGGAAGGTGACTTGCTGCAGGGCAGAGAGGCTCTGCAGAGACATCTAGACAGGGCTGGCTGGACAGGTTAGGGCCAACAGGATGAGATTCAACAAGGTCAAGTGCCACAGAACCCCAAGTGCCATTACAGCTTGGGGAAGAGTGGCTGGAGAGCAGCTGCTTGGCAGAGAAGGACCTGGGGGCACTGAGGGATGGCCAGCTGAAGATGAGCCAGGAGTATGCCCAGGAGGCCAAGAAGGCCAACAGCAGCCTGGCCTGGGCCAGCAATGGTGTGGCCAGCAGGAGCAGGGCAGGAACTGACCCCCTCTACTTGGCACTGGTGAGCTGTGCACCTCAAGTCCTGGGCTCAGTTTCAGGCCACTCACTCCAAGAAGGACATTGAGGGGCTGGAGCGGTCCAGAGAGGGGCAACCAAGCTGGGGAAGACCTTGAACACAGGTCCTGTGAGGAGCAGCTGAGGGACCTGGGGGTGTTTAGTCTGGAGAAGAGGAGGCTGAGGGAGACCTCATTGCTCTCTACAGGTCCCCTGAAGGGAGGCTGGAGCCAGGTGGGGGTTGGTCTCTTCTCAGGTGAAATAAATGTCAGGACAAGAGGAAACAGCCTCAAGTTGTGCCAGGGCAGGTTCAGGCTGGAGAGGAGGAAAATTTTCCTCCCAGCAAGGGTTCTCAGGAACTGGGACAGACTGCCAAGGGAGGTGGTGGAGCCCTGACCCCTGGAGGTGTTTAAAAGCCACATGATGTGGTGCTGAGGGAGTGGTTTGGTGGCAGTGGCTCAGCAGCAGTGGTTTGAGCTCTGGGTGAGTGGTTGGACTTGATGGTCTCAGAGGTCTCTTCCAACCTCAACAGTTCTGTGGCTCTACAGGGGTCTACAGTGGTCTATGGAGGGCATAAGGGTCTGTAGGGTCTATAGGGTGTGTATATGAGTCTATAGGGGGTCTACAGCAGTCTGTTGAGGGGTCTATAAGGAATGTATATGCATCTCTAGGGGTCTCTGGGTGTATGGAGTCTCTGAGGGTCTATAGGGCCTGTCATGGTCTGTAGGCATCTATAGGGGACGTGTATGGTCTGTAGAGGTTTTAGGGGTCTATAGTGGTCTGTAAGGGTCTGTTGGTGATGTATAGGGGTCTGTAGGGATCTGTAAGGAATGTATATGAGTCTACAGGTATCTGTAAAGGTCTGCAGGGGTCTAGAAGGGATGTATATGGGCCTATAGAGGTCTTTATGTGTCTATAGGTGATGTATTGGGGTCTATAGGGAACGCATATGGACCTGTAGGGGTCTATAGGCCTGAAGGTGTCTATAGGGGATGTATATAGCTCTACAGGGGTCCGTAGGGGTCTGTAGATGTCTGCAGGTGTTGTATATGGTCCTGTAGGAGCCTATAGGGCTCTCTAGGGGGGGTATAGGGGTCTGCAGGGGTCATTGGGGGGTGTATACGGTCACTGGTGTGCATGCCCCGAAGCTTTGTCCCCAGCATGGAGGGACTGGCTACCCACATCCGTGAGCAGGACTTGAGGGGGGAGCAGAGCTGCCCTGCCTGGGGCCATTAGACAACTCATCACACAGGTATTGCTCAGGCTGCTGATTCACTCTGGGGATAAATCCTGCCACAGCAGCTACAGCCTCGGGGTTCCCCCCCCCCCCCTCCCCGCTCCAAACCATCCCATCTGGGAAGGGGAAGCTTCGCCCCGGCTGCTTTTCCCGTTGGGAAGCTGAACAAACATCCCTTTTCCTTCCCAAGCAGGGTTTGTCGGGGTCGGGTGCATCCTGCTGGGGCTGCTCCGGGGCTGGGGGGGGCGGCAGCTCCGGGGCTGGGGCTGCAGCTCCGGGGCTGGGGGGGGCGGGCAGCTCCGGGGCTGGGGGGGCTGCAGCTCCGGGGCTGGGGGGGGCGGCTGCTCCGGGGCGGGGGGGGCTGCAGCTCCGGGGCCGGGGGACTGCTCCGGGGCCGGGGCTGCGGCGGTTGGCGGCAGCCTGCCTCGGTTTCCCCATCTGCAACAATGAAGAGAGGGAAGCCCCAAGCCGGGAGCGATTAGTGGGGAAATGAGAGGACGTGGAGGGGGAACGGGGACCTAGAGACACCCCAGAAAGGGGTTTGGAAGAGCAGATCCTATTTTCGAGAGGAAAGTTGTGTTTTTCCTGTTGCCCGCAGGGGCCTCCCAGGGGAGGCAATAAGAGGAAACAAAGGGGGGGGTGGGTTAAAACGCTTATAAAAGGCTGAGGTTTGGCCACCGTGGCACAAGCCTGGGTGATTTCTGCTGCTGCTTCGCCGAGACCCTTTGGACCCTTCACCCCGTGTCCTGGCAGGGTGAGGTCATTTATTGCCGTGACGTGGGCCGGGGCCGCTCATTCCTTCTGCCTTTCCGGGAGGGTGAGCAGGGAGGCGGCTGGGAGCCGACGGGCAGCGCGGCTGCGGGAGCTGCCGGTGCCCCCCCCGGGCTTCGCTCTCCCTTTTACATCATTTTGCCCCACGCTGACCCCAGGTCCGTCCCTTCCATGACGTCGGCGATGCTGCCGGGGAAGGTGGAGAAGAGGATCGCTTCTTCTGTCTTCATCACCCTGGTGCCGCCGCGGAGGGAGGCAGCTGCCAAGGAGAGAACCCAAAAGGAGCGGCAGCTGGATGGTGCTGAGGACCCCAGCACCCAGCACCCCCACACCCCACTGCCACAGCCTCCTGAGCTGCCCAATGGAGGTGAGGGGTGACCGTGGGGGCCTGTGAGCGGTGCTGGGAGGATGATGATGGTGCTGAGGATGCTGTGGGGAAAGCTTTGCTAAGGGATGTGAGGGGTCTCTTCTGGGGGGGCTATTCCCCAAATCCCTGTCCCACCCCCAGGATGGATCCGGGTGCTGGGGAAGGGCTGTGTTTGCTCGGCACTGCTGGGTGCTTATCGCTGCTGTTTGTCTAGGAGGACGTTTGCCTTTGGGGCAGGTCCCGAGCGTGGCTGCAGAGCTGTTGGGGTGGTACTGTGATGGGGCACTGCTGGACCTCCCTGTCCCCCTAAAGCACTCCTGTCTGGCTTTGGCTGCAGGAACCCACCCAGCAGCCCCCGTGCCTGTGTCCTCCCCGGTTCTTGTCCTCTCCGAAGCGCCCAAGCCCTTGTCTGCAGAGGCCCTGGGGCCTGCGCTGCAGCAGCTGGACCTGGCAGCATCCACCACCCTCCAGGTAAGGACATTGGGGTGTGATCCCACCCAGTGCCCTTAGTTTCCCCACTTCCAAGCGTGGGGCAGTAAAATGTAACCTGCCTTTGGCCTTTTCCTGCTCGTCAGGCCCCTTCCACCCTCCCTGCCGAACTGAGGCCACCCAAACTTAGCCAGGAGCAGGCAGGCAAAGCAGCGTGGCAGGATGCAAATGGGCACCTGGAGAGGGACAACCCCAGAGGTAAGGGAGGGGACCCAGCTGCACAGGGTGGGATTGAGGCTTTGGTCACCAAAGTGTACCCAGACACACTGTGCTGGCCAGGCAGAGGGGCACTGATGTAGAGTCCTGGCACAGCTCTGCACTGGTTATGAGCACAAAAAGCCCTGGCAGAGCGGTGCTGGCAGAGGAGCTGAGGAGTCCTTTGCTTGTTTCCCAAAGCTCCTTCTCCATGCTGCTTTGGGTTTCTTGGGTGGTTTGTCTTCCACTGGAGTTCCACTTAAACATTTCCCTTTGTGGTGCCGCAGGGAGCGGGGCACTGCCTGAGTTAAGGTGGGGAAAGCGAGGCAGGCAGCACACCCAGCCCTCTGTGTGTCCCTTCTGCCACCAGACATCTGTGCCTTCTGCCACAAGGCGCTGGGGCGCGGGGAGGCGGCGGTGGAGGCGCTGCGGAAGCTGTACCACGCCGGCTGCTTCACCTGCCGCAGCTGCCAGCGGCCCCTGGCCGCGCAGCGCTACTACCAGCGGACGGGAGGCCCATCTGCGACTACCTGCTACCATACCTCCCCTCCTCCAGCACAAACAGCACCCCTGCAGGGGTGGCAGGAATCACAGAAGCACCACAGCAACAGTCAGGTGGGAAAAGACCCTCAGGATCACTGAGTCCAACCCAGAACCCTGCTAACCATAGCCCCAAGCACCACATCCAAACCGCCTTGAAGCACAGCCAGGGTTGGTGACTCCACCGCCTCCTGGGCAGCTCATTCCAGTCCCTCACCACTCTTGCTGGGAAACATTTTTTCCTACTGTCCAGTCTAACCCTCCCCAGTGGCAGCTTGAGGCCATTCCCTCTTGCTCTGTCACTAATTAGCTGTGAGAGGAGACCAGCTGCAGCCTCTCCACAACCTCCTTTCAGGTAGCTGTAGAGAGCCAGGAGGTCTCCCCTCAGCCTCCTCTTTTCCAAACTAACCATCCCCAGCTGCTTCAGTTGCTCTTCAGCAGATTCATTCTCCAGGCCCTTCACAGCTTCCTTGCCCTCCTCTGCCCTGGCTCCAGCACCTCCACAGCTCTCCTGCACTGAGGTGCCCAAACTGGACACAACCCTCGAGGTGTGGCCTCCCCAGCGCTGAGTCCCAGGGGTCAGTCCCCTCCCTGCCCCTGCTGGACACAGCATTGCTGAGCCCAGCCAGGAGGCCTTTGGCTCTCTTGGCCACCTGGGCACACTGCTGGCTCCTGTTCATCTTCTTGTCCATCAGCACCCCCAGGTCCCGTTCTGCCAGACAGCTCACCAACCACACTGCCCCAAGCCTGGAGCATTGCTTGGGGTTGTTGTGACCCAAGCAGATGGGGGGGGGGGGTGTGGTGGGCTGAAATTAACCCCCAAAATAAACTTGCCAGACCAGCTCAGGTGGAAGCAAGTGAAGCTCTAGTTACAAGCAAGACTACAATCTAGAACTATGGACTGCAATGAATATGCACAAAACATACAATGTTTACAGGGATTTACAACTTAGACACAGCACAAGAACCTCCCCTGGACAAAACCAGGGGGTTACCAACAGCTTCCCCTTCCCTGCTCCCTTCCCCCACCCTGTGCAAGGTAAAAGAGGGAAGAGCAGAGAGTAGCCTGTTAGTAATTAGCTACAACAAGAATGTAGCCAAGGTCAGCAACAAGCCAAGCAAAAGCTCCCAGCTGGTATCTGCTAGACTGAGGAAGACAAAAAGAGAGTGTTGGGGCAGAGGCCAAGGGCAGGAGATTGAACACATCCAAGTGCCAGGGGCTGCACATTGGCCACAGCAACCCCAGGCAGTGCTACAGGCTGGGGGCAGAGTGGCTGAGAGCAGCCAGGCAGAGAGGAACCTGGGGGTGCTGGTGGTTGGAGGCTGAACATGAGCCTGCAGTGTGCCCAGGCAGCCAAGAGGGCCAATGGCATCCTGGCCTGCATCAGGAAGAGTGTGGCCAGCAGGAGCAGGGAGGTCATTCTGCCCCTGTACACTGCACTGGTTAGGCCACACCTTGAGTCCTGTGTCCAGTTCTGGGCCCCTCAGTTTAGGAAGGAGGTTGACTTGCTGGAAGGTGTCCAGAGAAGGGCAACAAAGTTGGTGAGGGGTTTGGAACACAGCCCTGTGAGAGAGGCTGAGGGAGCTGGGGTTGCTTAGCCTGGAGAAGAGGAGACTCAGGGGTGACCTTCTTGCTCTCTACAACTACCTGAAGGGAGGTTGTAGCCAGGCAGAGGTTGGTCTCTTCTCCCAGGCAGGCAACACCCTAACAAGAGGACACAGTCTCAGGCTGTGCCAGGGGAGGTTCAGGCTGGATGTTAGGAGGAAGTTCTACACAGAGAGAGTGATTGCCCATGGGAATGTGCTGCCCAGGGAGGTGGTGGAGTCACCATCATTGGAGGTGTTCAGGAGGAGACTTGATGGGGTGCTTGGTGCCATGGGTTAGTTGTTTAGGTGGGTTGGATTGGTTGATAGGTTGGACACGATGATCTTGAAGGTCTCTTCCAACCTGGATTTATTGTATTGTATTGTATTGTATTGTATTGTTCAAGAGGGGATTGGATGTGGCACTTGGTGCCATGGTCTAGTCATGGGGTCTGTGGTGACAGGCTGGACTCGATGGTCTTCGAGGTCTCTTCCAACCTTGGTGATACTGTGAGACTGTTAGTTTTTACAACTAACTTTATGCTAGCAGTCAGACCAATGGGATTGTTCAGACCTCTTCCCTTTCCATCCAATGGTAATTTATTTACATTCTGCTCAGACTGTGGAAAATGTTCCTAGGCACAGCCCAGAACTACCACAGAGTGCTGTGGCAGGGAGCTGACCTGGAGAAGGACCTGGGAGCGCTGGTGGGCAACAAGTTCTGCATGGGACAGCAGTGTGCCCTGGTGGCCAAGGCGGCCAATGGGATCCTGGGGTGCATTAAGAGGAGTGTGGGCAGCAGATCCAGGCAGGTTCTCCCACCCCCCCCACTTCTGCCCTGGTGAGGCCCCACCTGGAATCAATATTCATCCAGTTCTGGGCTCCCCAGTTCAGGAGGGACAGGGATCTGCTGGAGACACTCCAAGGGAGGCTCCAAGGATGCTGAAGGGACTGCAGCACTGCCTGGGGAGGAGAGGCTGAGAGCCCTGGGGCTGTTCAGTGTGGAGAGGAGAAGGCTGAGAGGGGATTTAATAAATGTTTATAAATATCTGAGGGCTGGGGGTCAAGAGGGAGGGAACAGGGACAGGCTCTGCTCGGTGGCACTCTGGGATAGAACAAGGGGCAGTGGATATAAACTCCAGCACAGGAGGTTCCACCTCAGCATGAGGAGGAGCAGCTTCTGCACTGTGAGGGTCCCAGAGCCCTGGAGCAGGCTGCCCAGAGAGGTTGTGGAGTCTCCTCCTTTGGAGCCTTTCCAGCCCCATCTGGATGTGTTCCTGTGTGACCTGTGCTGGATTCTGTGCTCCTGCTCTGGCAGGGGGTCGGACTGGATGATCCCTGGAGGTCCCTTCCAACCCCTAACATCCTCTGATGCTGTGATCCTTTGTGTGTCCCCCAACCTCCAGGCCACACTGGAGAAATGTGCTAAGTGCCAGGGGGCTGATCGTGGAGCGCATCGTCCGTGCCCTGGGCAAGGGCTACCACCCCGGCTGCTTCTCCTGCAGCGCCTGCGGCCGCGCCATCGGCACCGAGAGCTTTGCCGTGGACGAGTGGGACGAGGTGTACTGCGTGCCTGACTTCTACAGGTTGGGGCAGGAGGAAAGGGGGCAGCAACCCCCCCACATTTTGGGGGGTGGGGGGGTTTCAGCTTGTCAGCGTCACCCCACGGGGCTCAGGCTGCTCTGGTTTGCTCCCATCAGGAAATATGCCACAGTCTGCAGCGCCTGCGAGCTCCCCATCATCCCCGGCCAGGACAAGGACACCTACAAGATCGAGTGCCTGGGACGCAGTTTCCACGAGGGCTGCTACCGCTGCGAGGTACCCCCCAAAACCTGAGGGGTTTGGCACTGGGCCCTTGGCAAAGCATGGCCACAGGGGTGGTTTCTAAGCTATACTGCAAGTAATGGAGAAGGGGCAAAACCAAACAGGTGGGGTGAAAAGGACAAGGTGGTCAGCCAGGGAAGCTTCAGCTTTTCATGCTCTCAGTGGAAGACAAGAGTGAGAGAGCTGGGGTTGTGCAGTCTGGAGAGGAGAAGGCTCCAAGGAAACCTTCTTGTGGCCTTCCAGTATCTGAATGGGGCTACAGGAAAGCTGAGGAGGGACTTTTTAGGGTGTCAGGGAGTGATAGGACTGGGGGGGTTGAAGCAAAACTAGAAATGGGGAGATTCAGATTGAATGCTAAGAAGAAGTTCCCCATGAGGGTGGTGAGAGCCTGGCACAGGCTGCCCAGGGAGGTGGTGGAAGCCTCCTGCCTGGAGGTGTTTGCAGCCAGGCTGGAGGTGGCTGTGAGCAACCTGCTGCAGTGTGAGGTGTCCCTGCCCATGGCAGGGGGGGTTGGAAATGGCTGAGCCTTGAGGTCCCTTCCACCCCTGACAGCTCTGTGATTCTGTGTTTGTTGTTTTTTCTGAGTGCTGGGAAGCTTTGCAGGAAGGAAGGGATAAACAACACCCTAAAAGGTGGCCTCCTTTTTTTTTCCCCCCTCTCTTTCTTCCCCTCAGAGCTGTGGGATGCCTCTGTCACCAGAGCCAAACGAGAATGGGTGCTACCCCCTGGGTGACCACCTCCTCTGCAAGCCCTGCCACATCCGCCGGCGACATGAATCCTCCTGCTAAAACCCTGCGGCTTCACCTCCCCCTTCCAGTGCCAGCCACCAAAAGGGGGGGAAGGGGCACCCTGTGGGATGCCCTCTGCAGTCAGTCCTGGGTGCTTGCCGCACCCCCAGATAACTCCATTTGGTTTTGTCACCAAAATACCACCCCAGACCTTGACCCACTGGACTGGCTGGGCAGAGAGGTGCAGAAGTGGTGTCCTGGCGTGGGTCTGTGCTGGGTATGGACATCAAAAGCCCTGGCAAAGCAGCAGCAGCAGAGGAGCTGAGGTTTCCTTCGCTTATTTCTGGTTTAAAACTTCTTTTCCGAGGCTGCTTTGGTTTTCTTGGGTGGTTTTTTTTTTCCTTTCTTCTCCACTTCCCTTGGGGTTTCACTTCCAAAGTTTCTCTCCGTGGTGGTGCAGGGAGCAAGCACTGAGTTAGTTACTTGTAGTTAAATAAACCCTCGAGTTTAACACACACACACCCCCACACACCCCTCATTTCTTTCATCCACCCTGCATTCCAAACTCATCAAACACGTGGTTAAAAATAAGAAAACACAAAAAAGAGCCATTTTTATAGGTAAGAATGGGGTCACTCAGGGTCACGGTGCAGCTGATTGTGGGGTGCAATGATTTGGCAGCTGCTGCTGTTGCCCAGCAGAGAGCCGAAGGTAGTTTTTCCTGGGGCTGGACACGAGATTTTGGTGTCGATTAAAGGGGGTTTGGTGGTGGGAGTTACTTAATTGCTGCCAGCCTGCACTATCGGAGCGCCATCTCAACCAAGTCCCAAAGCCAGCAGAGGGCAGGCGGAGCACAAATTCCTCCGTCAGGCAGAACAACTCCAGCTAAACGCTGCCGCTCCTCCATCCGCCACCGCGCTGGGCTGCTGGGGAAGCCCGACAGCCGCCTTTGGACGTTATCCAGGACAATACTGCTCTGCCATCAGAAGCTTTTTGATCCTCTCTCAGTCCGTGCCCCAAACCAGCAGAAAGGAGCCCAGCTCTCTGTGTGCCCAACATCTGCACAACCGATGTCACCGGCGGTTTTTGTTTTGCGAGGGCGTTGCAAAGCCGCGGGAGAAGAGGAGTTTTCTTTTTAACCAAAAGTGCTTCAAAAGCCACAAATCGAGAGCAGAAAATAGCAAGCACGTCTCCGATGATTTTTAATGCTTTCCTGATGGGGGAAAGAAAAAACGAGGAGTTGCCAGCAGCTTCAGGGTGATGTGGTACAATGGCTCTGTGGTGTGCCTGAATGAAAGGGTTAAGGCATGGTTCGTGTTCGCGCTGGAGTCTGCAGGGCTGGTTGATTAATCACATCAACCCAACAACTATTTCCTGCCCCATCTCCCAGGTCTGTTACTCAACCTTTGTTAATGTGAGTCTACTCCCCCCCTGCAGCAATCAGCCATACCATCCAAAACAGCAGATGGAGAGAGGTGATTCTGCCACTGCGCTTTGCTCTGGTGAGACCTCGCCTGGAGTGCTGCGTCCAGCTCTGCTGCCCTCAGCACAGGAAGGACATGGACCAGAGGAGGCCACAAAAATGATCAGGGGGTTGGAGCACCTCTCTGGGAGGACAGGCTCAGGGAGCTAGGGTTGTTCAGCCTGAAGAAGAGAAGGCTCCAGGGGGAGACCTTACAGCAGCCTGCCTGTACCTGAAGGGGCTGCAAGAAGGCTGCAGAGGGACTCTTTACAAAGAGCTGCAGGGACAGGACCAGGGGCAATGGTTTGAAATTCGAGAAGGGCAGATTTAGATTGGGTGTGAGGAACAAGTTCTGCACCATGAGGGTGATGGGACACCCCAACAGGTTGCCCAGGGAGGTGGTTGAGGCCCCAACCCTGGAGATATTCAAGGTAAGGCTCAGCAGGGCCCTGGGCAGCCTGTTCTAATGGAGATGTCCCTGCTGACTGCAGAGGGGTTGGACTGAATGAGCGTTGCAGGTCCCTTCCAACCCAAACCATTCTGTGACTCTACCTTGCTATAAACCTATTTATAAATAGGATGCTAATGTAAAGTTGTGGTCTGCCCCTGTCACAAAAGTAGGTGCCTTTGGGTCTGGCTGGAATCACAGAATGCTAGGGGCTAGAAAGGACCTTGAGTGATCATCCAGTCCAATCCCCCTGCCAAAGCAGGGTCACCTAGAGCAGGCTTCACAGGAATTCATCCAGGCAGGGTTTTGAGTATCTCTAGAGAGGGAGACTCCACACCCACCCCGGGCAGCCTATTCCAGTGTTCTGTCACCCTCACAGTGACATAATTGTCCTTCTGTTTCCATGGAACTTCCTCTGCCTCAGCTTCCACCACTGCCCCTTGTGCTGGTATTGGGCATTGCCAAGCAGAGCCTGGCTCCAGCCCCTGGGCACTCAACCTTTATGTGTTTATAAACATGAAGGAGGTCACCTGTAGTCTCCTTCGAGCTGAAGAATCCCAGCACCCTCAGACTGTCCTCATAAGGAAGATGCTCAACCCCATGTCCCACGCCAGGGGAGTCCCATGGCTGAAGTCAGCTCCTGCTTTCCAAAGCCTCTCAACCTGTGGGGAAAAACCCAGCAGCAAAAACCCTGAAGAGCAAAGGGCTGCTGGCTTTTTGGCACCACGGGGATTTTGCTGTGCAAGGCTGCTGGGGAGGATGGAAATGTCAATGCTGGATGCATTGCACACCAAGTTTGAATCCTCCACACAGCACCCGTGGGTGCTCAGTGAGCTATGTCACCCCTCCGCAGAGCTAATGGTGGGAACGGGTCAGGGATTTCCCCTGCAGAACAGGCTCTCAGCACTGGGAACTTGGCCATTTTTAGCCACAAGTAGGCAGAGAAAGGTTTATCATCAACATGAAGCCATGGAGAAGATGCTGGAGGGTGAGGAGAAGGGCAAGACACAGCTGAAGAGTCTGGTGATGCAGCAAAGGGACGGTAGAGGCAGTCAGCTTTGGCATGTTTTTTTCAGGAGTGGGGGATGATGAAGGCCAGGGATGGATGGACATAGAATCATAGAACAGTTTTGGTTGGAAAAGACCTTTAAGATCATAGAGTCCAACCATTATCTAACTCCACCAAGTATACTACTAAACCATTCCCTCTGCACCGCATCTCTGTGGCTTTTAAACACCTCCAGGATGGGGATCAACCTCCTCCTGGGCAGCTGGTTCCAGTGTTTGAGAACCCTTTCAGCCAAGTAGTTTCTTCTAATAGCCAGACAAAACCTCTCCTGTTGCAACTTGAGGCCATTTCCTCTCATCCTAATGCTTGTAAATAGGTGGAAGAGACCAACACCCACCTCACTCTAACTTCCTTTCAGGGAGTTGTAGAGAGCAAGAAGGTCTCCCCTCAGCCTCCTCTTCTCCAGACTAAACAACCCCAGTTCCTTCGGCTGCTCCTCACAAGACCTGTTCTATAGACTCTTCATTGGCTTTGTTGCCCATCTCTAGACCTGCTTCAGCCCCTCAATGCCCCCCTTGTAAGGGGGCCCCCATTCACCACCCCATTAGCCAACACTACACTTACCTCACAATTCTTCAACAGCACTAAAACAATAAATATCCCTTGAAATTCTAAATCACAACTGATGGAAGCCTGAAAGGAACAAAACCTGACACGAGCTAAGAGGATCAAAGACTGATCCAAGCCATTTTCTTCTTGGCTAAGGCTTGAAGCACTACAAGCTGAGGCAGAGGTTGCATCGCTCAGCCTGGCCAAGCACAGCTCTGCGCTTTCCCCCCGGAAGGAGCTCGAGGAATTTCCAGCGCCGGCCAAGCCAGGCAGAGGTTCCGCAGGGGTGAGGCTGCAGGAGCCGTGTCCCATCCTGCTGCCGAGCAAGCCTGTGTTGGTTCAGCCTGTGCTTGGACTCCTCACCCTCGTGCAAGTGATTGTGCAAGCACCCAGGGCTGCCAGCAACAATAAAACACAGCAGGAATGCACGAAGCTCTCGCTCTGCCCTGGGAGCCCCCAAAGCCTTGCAGAGCCCCCTGAGACCACCTAGGTAAAACCCACTGGAGGTCTCTCTTGCCTTATTCCCAGCGGCAGTGCGAAAGGGCAAAGAGGATGGGACACTTCCAAGTCACACTGCCCGGGCTCTGCCCTTCCCTTGGCTGCTGCAATAAACCCGTCTTTTCTTGCAATCCTTGGCAGGCCAAGGAGAGGTGGGGGAGGGACCTGGCTGCCCTCCAAGGAGAAGCAAATGCAAATATTTCTTCACTTCAGGCTGGGTGCGGCCTGGGGATAAAATTTCCCTGGGCTTTCCCAGCAAAGGCATCTGATACTGTACCCTGCTGCGAGCCCAGTTTGCTCCCAGGAACACAACGGTGTACTCCATGAACCCCCCCAAGGGTCTCGTTCTCGCAGCTCTAGGCACTGTCTGGTTTTTAAATGAGCTTTTAAATGCGAGGAGAAGCTGACAGGCACGGCCGCGGTGTTTTTACAGCAGTGGCCGGCACGTTGCTGCCTAACAGACAAAGCCTTTTTGCAGGTTCTGTTTACAAGCTGAAGATTCTGGGGAGGGGAAGCAAGCCCGGGGAGGGAAGCGAACAGGAGAGTGCCTTTCCCTGGCATCCCCCCCACCCCCACCCGTCAGCCGTGAGAAATGCAGAAAGCAGAGAGGAGCTGGATTCCTGGCGTGCCTTGGCTCTGGCATCACTGCCTCCAAGGGGCTGGGAAGGAGCCAGGAACCGCGGCAGGAGGGGGAAACTGAGGCTGAAGCAGCTTTGCTGGATGGAAAAAGAGCTGGGAAGCTGGGTTAGGTGCTCGCGATGATACTTTTTGGTGCTGTTTTGTTTTGTTGGTTTGGGGTTTTGTTTGGCTTGGCTTTGTTTGGGATTTTTTTTTTTGGTTGTGGTTGGTTTGTTTCGGTGTGTTTTGGTTGGGTTTGTTTTTCAACGGGATAGAGATGGAGTTAAATTAAGAGCTTTCCTGTGGGTTCATTGCAGCCATATCCCAGACAGCTTGCTCAGTGTCGTCCTTCCCCACGGAGGGCTCGCTTCTCTTTTCTGTGCTTTCTCATTTTCAACACAACCTAAGAACCCCCTCCAACATTTCTTAAATGAAAAGTGGTCTGATCCTGCTGGCTAAGGGAGAAGGGGGAGGATAGGAGGGAAACCAGCAAAGGATCTTGCTGGCTGAGGGAGAAGTGTGATAGGAAGGGAAACCAGCAAGGGATTACTCCGGGAGCAGCCCAAGCTTTGAATTTCTCTAGCTCCATTATGCAGTACAGAAAGTGTATATTTAAAAGGGAAAAAAAATAAAGAAAAATAAAGAAAAGGAGGGGGGAAGGCAGCATTTCCCCTTGCAAAACTGAAATACCCAGCATGATGATGTATTTTTAAAGCATGCCATGTTTTCAGTGACACGAAGTGAAATGGATGCAGCCGGTTACGCAAGGGTTGTTACCAGGATGGGAGTGATCCGCTGGGGTATTTAAAAACAACAACAAAAATGGAACAAAATAAAAAGGAAACAAACAAACGAACAAAAAAACCCCAAACATAAAACCACGCCAAAACAAGACAAAACAAAAAACCCAACCAACCCACACTATTTCTGGAAATAGATGCACAAGCACAGGGCTGAAAGTGAGCTTTGCCATTTGATAGCGCAGCTTTCCTTCATCCTATCGGCAGTAATTCCACCAGCCCTGTTTTCATAGAATCACAGAACTGTCAGGGTTGGAAGGGACCTCAAGGCTCAGCCAGCTCCAACCCCCCCTGCCATGGGCAGGGACACCTCACACTACAGCAGGTAGCTCACAGCCACCTCCAGCCTGGCTGCAAACACCTCCAGGCAGGAGGCTGCCACCACCTCCCTGGGCAGCCTGTGCCAGGCTCTCACCACCCTCCTGGGGAACAACTTCTTCCTCACAGCCAAATCTCAATCTCCCCACTTCCAGTTTTGTTCCATCCCCCCAGTCCTATCCCTCCCTGACACCCTCCAAAGTCCCTCCCCAGCTTGCTTGGAGCGCCCTGCAGATCCTGGCAGGCCACAATGAGGTCTCCTGGGAGCCTTCTCCTCTCCAGCCTACACAACCCCAACTCCCTCAGGCTGTCCTCACAGCAGAGCAGCTCCAGCCCTCTGCTCCTCCTCGTGGCCCTTCTCTGGACACCTTCCAGCACCTCCAGATCCTTCCTGGCACAGAGGCTGCAGAACTGGACCCAGAGCTCCAGGGGAGGTCTCAGCAGAGTGGAGCAGAGGGGACCTCTGTGGTCCTGCTACCCCAAATTAACCATTTTGCCCCAAGCTTCAAACAGTTTACACCTTTATTTTGCTGGAGTGTCCATCACAAACCCAGAGCCAGGAGGGTTTGCTCATGAAAAAGAGATGTTTCTTGCCGAGGTTATCCTGCTCGTCAACGTGGCTTATTGACCTCGGTGGTTTATCACCGGGGAAAAGAAAAAGCCAGAAGGGAGGAGAAGAAGGAGGAGGAGGAGAAGGGGAAGAATAGCTCCTAAAAATTAATATATCCCTTAATTCTCCGGGCGGCTAAACTTTCCCTCACAGATCAGCCAAGAGAATAGACTTTAATCTCCTTGATCGGATTGCTTCGGCCGAGGGCTGAGGAGATCGCCTCCAGACGGTGTTTTAAGGGCAACACGTTTCGTAAAGAAAACGAGAGAGAACGAAGGAGAGAAAATTTGCCTGACAAAAGGGGAAAGGGAAGGAGGAGGCGGCCGTGGGCTGCCCCTCAGGGCCCGACCCCACAGCGCCGCCTTACCCGTGGTACTGCAGGAGCCGCCCCCCGCTCGCTTCACAAAATGGCCGCCCGGCGGGGCCACGGCGAGCGGCGCCCAGGCGACAAAATGGCGTCGGATGGGCAGCTGAGGGGAAGGACGGGCGGCGGGGCGGTGAGAGGGGGGCTTCAGGCCTGCCAGGAGCACGGCGGAGAGGCTCGTCCTGATGTGCGGATTCCCCCCTCCGGGCGGGCAGCGAAAGTGCTGTGGGTGAAACCTGACCTTAACGCCCCCACCCCGCCATTTTCTCCCCGCCGCATTTGCAGGAGGATGTGAAAAATGCCCAGAACGGCGCCTTCCCACTCGGCCACGGCGGTGGTGGAGGCCTCGGCCTTCCCCTACGCCGCCTCAGCCACCCCCCTACCCCGTTATTCCCCCCCGCATCGCTGCCTCAGCCGTTCCCCCTCCCTCGCCACCATCGTCCCTCATTCCCTCACCGGCACCGACCCCTGAAATGGCTTTGAGGGTTTTGTTGTTGTTGTTGTCATTATTGGTATATTTTTTTCCTTTTTCCTCAGAGCGTGAAGAATTTTTGGCCCAGAATTGCTCTTTCCACACGCACCCCGAGGTGGGTAGTTTTACGCCTGATTCTTTTCCACCGCTTCTCTCCGTCGCAGAGGTTGAAACCACCACCGCCTCCCGCTCTGCTCACGGCACGGAAAATAACCGCAATGAGCTCAAAACAAAACACAAAAAATAAAAGAAAACCAACCCAACAACCCATCGAACAAGCCCCAAAACCACCCAAGGACTGATTTCTCTTCGGTGCCCGGGAAGAAGCTGCTGCTGTTCGCCTTGCTCCCTGCCTGCCATTCGGTTAATTCAAGGCATACACTTGGTGTGAGCAGATATGGTAATACCATTAAAAAACCAACCCCCCAAAACCCTAAAATATAACATTCAAATGCTCGTTGTTGGAGGCTGCACCAAGGTATCAGTATGCTTTTTAAATATATATATATATTATATACACCTTATGTTGCCTTTTTTTTCCTGCCTGTTCTTAACAGGCTGCATTATAACATTGCCCCTTCTTTGTTAAAAAGCACATGTCTAAATAGATCTGTATTTTTTTTCCCCCCAGGAACTGCAGATTTAGGCCCATACAGATGCTTTTATTTATAAATTTATACATATATAGAAATTTTTTTGTATTACTACATATTTTTTAATATATATCTATATATCTCTATCTATATATCTCTATCTATATATCTCTATCTATATATCTCTATCTATATATCTCTATCTATATATCTCTATCTATATATCTCTCTATATAGCTATCTCTATATCTACCAATATCTTTATCTATATCTCTGGATCTCTATCTGTATCTATCTATCTCCTTTTTCCAGGCACTGATTAGAGACTGTAACCCCACACCCCATGATTTAATGACACATCATCACTGTCATTTTGTTAGCTTTTCTTTGAAAATACATGTTTGAGTTTATATTTGTATATTACCTGTGTTCTCCTCCATTGGTTTTTCTACTACAATATATCCTAAAGGCAGCAGGAGAGACGGGGGGGGGGGGAGGGAAAGCCATTCAAAATAATAATAATTAAAAAAGCAAAAAGAAACGCGAGAAAAAGAACAAAAAGCAACCTTTTTTTTTTTAAATCATTGTTATATATCTATTTAACAATCCATGTGCCTTGAGTGTTTTATTTATTCCACAAAGATTTTCCTTGGGAGACCTGGGGGAGGATTTTAAGAGAAGAAAAAACAAAACCTACACCCAGAAGAAAAACTACACCCAGAAGGAAGGAAAAAGAAAAAGAGAACCAAAAAAGAAAGGAAAAAGAAGCGCGCACACACACAAAAAAAAGCCCAAACCCCAGTTAAGTGAAGCTGCAAAACGAAATCAAATAGTCCGGATCAGACAACTCCTGGCAACAAAAGCCAGAGGACAAATTAGCTGGAGTGAGATGGCAGCGCCTTGCTGTCGATCCGGGAGGAGGGCTCAGCGCCTTTATCCCACCATCCAGCTCTCCAAACACCACCGTTATGATAGATATATACTTTTTTTTTTTTCCCCCAGTCTGTGTGTGCTTTGTGTTATTTAAATCCGAGCAGGCTGCAAAACCCCAGCCGAGCCGAGGCTGCCAAAGCCGCTCAGGGGCTTTATTTTTATAGCTGGTTCTGCTCCCCCCACCCCCCCGCACCCCATCCTTGTGCAACCCTCTCCCTTTCATTATATGCTCGCTCGCTCTTTTTTTTTTGCCTTCCCCCTCCTCTCTGCGGGTATAAAGGTTTCTCTCCTCTTGCTTATTCCAGAAGTTTCTACGGGGGAGGGGAGCACCCACTGCGGAGCCTTTGCCGCAGCGCCGGGCAGGCGTGGTCCCTGCGAGGAGGAGGAGGAGGATGAAGAGGATGCACCGCCTCTCCCAGCCTGGCAGTGTTCTTGCCAAGCCTTGCTAGAATTCCCTATCCTTGAAAAGGGTGCTGGGAGGTGTTGGGGCTTTTTGTTGTTGTTGTTGCTGTTGGGTTTTGGTTTTTTTAAAGCTTTTTTTTTCTTTTTCTTTCTTTTTTTTTCTTTTTTTTTTTTTTTTTTTTCCTTCTCGCTAAATAAATGCAAAGCAGAGCTGTCTCCTGACGGAGATGGATGAGCAGTGGGGGCTTTGCTCCCTCGCACGCACTGCCGCAAGCCTTCATCTGCCGTAGCCGCGGCACCGATGGCCGAAGTGACCTTTCCCAGGCGGTGGGAGGGAGGTTTCCTTCCCTCCCCCCCTCCTCGCCCCACCATGCTCCACTTGGAATTCATTTGAAATAGCAGAGTTGTTATTTTTCGTTTTCTTTCCCCCCGTTTCCCTCAAAGAACAGCTTGCTCCTTTCAGTGATTATCTTTTTTTTTCTCCTGTGGGTTGAAGTTTCCTCATGATCGTTTTTGGCGTTTTGGGGTTTTTTGTTGTTGTTGTTTTTGGTGGTGTTTTTTTTTTTTCGCGTGTGTGTTTTGAATTGCATTTTTAAATTGCCCAGCTGGAGACAAGTCTTGATTAGAGCTGGAACAATAGCTCCATTTTATTAATAATGGGAAGGATTTACAATCCCTACAGCACCTTCCTTGGAAGGCTTTCAAACTCATTTGCAAACACTCCCAAATTTAAGGTTTCACAGCCCCTTGGCTGTGAGGTGGGTAAGTAATTCAATGGTGCCACTGCCAAAGGAAAAAAAAAAAACCAACCACCGCCACCTCGGTGGCAGATCTGCGTTTCTGAGTGCTTAAAAAGATGACAGGTTCGGTGGGCTTTGGGGCTGCAAGGCTGGGATGGGAGGAGGTTGGTAAATGGGGCTGGCTGAAAGCTGTAACCTGAATCTGCTGCGCGTTCCTCTTGTCATGCAGAGTTCTCTTGGTGCGTCCTGGGAACTGGGCTGTTCTTTCTCTGCCTGTTCCCTGCAGACGACCACGCAGCGAAGCTGTGGACTTGCCTGCTTGTCAGTAAACAGCTGCTTATAGATTTAATTTTTTTTTCCCCTCTTTGTTTTCTTTCTTTTTTTTCTTTTTTTTTTTTTTAATTCATTACCTTTTTGCCGTCCCCAAGTGACCTCCTGCCGCGCTGCCTCTGCTGTGCTTTGACCACAGCTTAGCATTAAAGCTGGCTGCTAGCACTAATGTGTGTCCCTGCGAGCTGCAATGACCTTGCTTAGGGGGACTGTGGGCCCACTGAGCGCAGGCAGATGCTGGGCTTTGATTGCAGAGCCCTGCGCGCTGCTTTTTGCCACAGCATCCTTTTCCCTGAGCCAGGTTGTGAGGAGGATGTTTCAGTAGTATGGGTGAAAGCTTGCTTCTGCCCCCTTCCCCGGGGAAAGAGAGGGTTGTTTGTGTAACCCCTCTCCAGGGCAGATACTTTTCATTGTAAGTGGTGTAAACGTGCAGGGAGCTGAGAGCTGCCTGGGCAGCAGGATCTGGCTGTGCTGAGGTACAGTGCTCTGGTTGTGTGTGTGCTGTGCACGGGGCCACAGAAACCCACAACGTTTCTGTGGTGACTTGTGGCTGGATGGCATCAGTAGGTCCTAAGGTTTCCCCTTCCCACCGCTTACCCTTTCACAGAAGAGAGAGGCTGGTGCTTCTGGGAAAAGCTCTGCCTTGTGGCCTTTGGAACAACACACACACACAAGAAAGAAAGAAAAGCTGCTGGGATTAGTCATCCTTCTTTTTAAAGGAAGCTGTGTGTGCCAGCGCTGTCTGTACAACGCATGTGCGTGAGATAGTAACTCTTGGCTTTATTTGCAGAGCCTGGTAACGTGCTCTGCTTGCTGCTCCTTGGAGCTGGGCCACTGAGGCTCCATTGAGCTGCTGCAGGCAGGTGGGAAAACAGCACACTCCAGCTCTTCAGACCCTTCCATCTTCCCTTCTCTCTGCTGGTATCTTGGCACTGGCAGGTGTGGACTTCAGGGGCCGCAACAGCTGTACACAAAGACAGACACCTTCCAACACCAGAGAGGAAGCCCTGCTGCTTTGTATTGCTTTTTTTTTCTTGCCATGGAATGGTTTGGGTTGGAAGGGACCTCCACAGCTCATCCAGTCCTGCAGTCAGCAGGGACATCCTCAACTAGATCAGGTTGCCCAGGGCCTCATCCAGCCTCACCTTGAAGATCTCCATGGATGGAGCCTCAACCACCTCCCTGGGCAACCTGCTGCGGTGTTCCACCACCCTCATGGTGCAGAACTTGTTCCTCATGCAACCTAAATCTGCTCTTCTCTAGTTTGAAGCCGTTGCCCCTGGTCCTATCACCACAAGCCTTTGTAAACAGTCTCTTTGCCCTTCTCTCTGCTGGTATCTCAGCACTGGCAGGTGTGGACTTTAGAGACCAGAACAACTGTACACAAAGACAGACAACCTGTTTGTTGGGATCACTTCCAACACCAGACAGGAAACTGGTGCTTTGTATTTTTTTTTTCCTTGCCTATCATAGAATGGTTTGGGTTGGAAGGGACCTCCAAAAGCTCATCCAGTCCAATCCCTCTGCAGTCAGCAGGGACATCTCCATTAGAACAGGTTGCTTAGAGCCCTGTCCAGCCTCAGCTTGAGTATCTCCAGGGCTGGGGCCTCAACCACCTCCCTGGGCAACCTGCTGCAGTGTTCCACCACCCTCATGGTGCAGAACTTGTTCCTCACATGCAAGCTAAATCTGCTCTTCTCTAGTCTGAAGCCGTTGCCCTGGTCCTATCACCACAAGCCTTTGTAATGAGTCCCTCTGCAGCCTTCTTGTAGCTCCTTCAGATAGTGGCAGTCTGCTGTTAGGTCTCCCTGGAGCCTTCTCTTCTCCAGGCGGAACACCCCCAGCTCCCTCAGCCTGTCCTTGTAGCAGAGGTGCTCCAACCACCTGAGCATCTTTGCTGCCCTCTCTGGACCATATCTCCATGAGGTCCATGTCCTTTCTGTGTTGAGACCTGGACACAGTACTCCAGGTGAGGTCTCACTGGAGCAGAGTACAGTGTCAGAATCACCTCTCTCCATCTGCTCTGGCAGCTTTTACTCTAAGCCACGCTGCACCTTGTATGAAGACTCTAGTTCAGTGCTGAAGATGGTACCATGTGAACCTCCATGGTTGTTTTTTTTTTCCCCTTCCCTGTGGTGTGACTAAAATGGTGTAGGGAAGGACAGCTCCCTTCCCCTTTCCCCTCTCAAAAAACCTCTCCAGAGTTGCATGCTCTTGAAGTGCTGCATAGGCAGAAACCACACAATGCAGTTGTCAGCATTGTGCTGATGTGTGGCATGTTAAAAGGAGAAGGGGAAAAAAAAATACACACAAAAGGGGTGGGGAGAAGGCTTGCCTCCAGGGAGTAAAACTGTGAGGCCCCTTTCCCTCCACACAGTAGTCTATTACTCCTAATTTTGCTCAGACAAAGGCAGTGGGAGCATTGCAGTGTCCTAAATCACAGAATCACAGAACTGTCAGGGTTGGAAGGGACCTCAAGGCTCAGCCAGTTCCAATCCCCCCTGCCATGGCCAGGGACACCTCACACCACAGCAGGTTGCTCACAGCCACCTCCAGCCTGGCTGCAAACACCTCCAGGCAGGAGGCTTCCACCACCTCCCTGGGCAGCCTGTGCCAGGCTCTCACCACCCTCATGGGTAACAACTTCTTCCTGACATCCAATCTCAATCTCCCCACTTCCAGTTTTGCTCCATCCCCCCCAGTCCTATCCCTCCGTGACACCCTCTAAAGCCCCTCCCCAGCTTGCTTGGAGCCCACTTCATATCCTGGAAGGCTACAGCAAGGTTTCCTTGGAGCCTTCTCCCTTCCAGACTGCACAACTCCATCTCCCTCAGTCTATCTCCATAGCAGCGCAGCTCCAGCCCTCTGCTCCTCCTTGTGGCCCTTCTCTGGACACCTTCCAGCACCTCCAGATCCTTCCTGGCACAGAGGCTCCAGAACTGGACCCAGAGCTCCAGGGGAGGTCTCAGCAGAGTGGAGTAGAGGGGCAGAATCCCCTCCCTGGCCCTGCTGGCCACACTTCTCTTGTTGCATCCCAGGCTCTGCTTGGCTCTCTGGGCTGCAACTGCACACTGCTGGCTCATGTTGAACTTCTTATCCCCCAGTACTCCCAAGTCCTTTTCTTCAAGCCAGTCCCTGCCCAGCCTCTATCAGCTGTTGGTGAATCCTGTTAGTGAAGATCAGGGTCCCCTTCAACTATTTCCCCTCTCCCCGCTGGTGAACTTGCTCCCACAGGATGCTGCTGGTTTATTCCTTGATTTCTCCAAGTGGTGCTGAGCAGGAAGAAGGCAAAGGCTGCCCTGCTGGCTGGGATTCCTTGTGTTGGGTTGCAGAAGGTACTAACAAGCAGCCAGTGCTGGTCTCCCCTAGGGGACAGCTGACTGCAAGGCACAGAGTCAGTGGTGTGTGAGGAGTGTGAGGTATCGGTGCCTGCTCCTTAGCCTCCCTCCATGAGAATATTGGCATTGGTGTTGCATGAATGCCTCTGGCTGAGCAGCCAAGAGGCCCAGCCCTGCTAAGGTGGAGCAAGACCTGGTGTGAAAGGCAGTGATTTATAGCACAGCTCTGGACTTTGGGCTTTTCTGGAAGAAATGCAGCAGAGAGTTAAGTAAGAGTGCCTGGCCAGGTTTCCTGCCCTGCTGCCTGGGGTGGGGACCTTGGTGTGTGGTGTATGTGGAAACTGTCAACATCTCCTGTGCCTAAAGCCTCCTCAATGCTTGAGCCAAGCCAGAGTGGCCAGGGAAGACTCTGGGGAGCACCTCAGAGCTGCCTTCCAATAGCTGCAGGGATCCTACAGAAAGGCTGCAGAAGGACTTTTCATGAGGGTGTCTGGAGACAGGACAAGGGGAAATGGTTTGAAGCTGAGGAGAGCAGGGTTGGAGTGGAGAAGAGGAGAAGGAGGGTGGTGAGACTCTGGAAAAGGCTGCCCAGGGAGGTTGGGCTGCCTCTTCCCTGGAGGTGTTTAGGCCAGCCTGGATGAGGCCTTGAGCTGCTGAGTCTAGCTGAGAGGTGTCCCTGCCCATGGCAGAGAGGTTGGAGCAGTTGATCCTGAGGTCCCTCAAGCCTCAGGTGCAGCTCTTCAGGATGTGTCACACAGAAATTGGAGGCAAGGAGAAGCTGAGCACTCTGCTAGCTCTAATTTTGCCTCAAACAGGTATGGATTCTAATCTCTCTACTAGACTGTAAGCAAGAGGAAGCTCCTTTGCTGCCCTGTGCCAGCAAGTGCTGCTTGGGCTGCGTGGCTCAGCTGATCTCTGCTGCTGAAGAAACGCTGGGTTTGTGTATTTTGAAAACAGAAGTGAGCTTGCAGAGACAAATACAACTGGGGGCAGTGTAAACCAAATGCCAGGAGCTCCCGAGCTGTGGTTACTGTGGTGCAGAAGGGAACCGGTGCTACAGCAGGGGCATTTTGTGGCAACTCCCATCCCCAGGAGTGTGTGGATAGGATCACTTTGAAGGGCTGGGAGTGACAGGATGAGAGGGAATGGATTGGAGCTGGAAGAGGGGAAATTGAGACTGGAGACGAGGAAGAAATTCTTTAGAGTGAGGGTGAGGAGACACTGGAATAGGTTTCCCAGGGAGGCTGTGGCTGCCTCCTCCCTGGAGGTGTTCAAAGCCAGGCTGGATAAGGCCTTGAGCAGCCTGGGCTGGTGGGTGTCCCCTGCCCTGGCAGGGGTTGAACTGGATGATCCTGAAGGTCCCTTCCAACCCAACCCATTCTGTGAATCTATCAATCTAAGAATCTAGTGCCAAAGAAAGTTAGAAAATAAAATGCAGGGCATCAAAGACATGGAGGGAGTTTTCTGGTCAGAGCCATCTGGTTGAAGCATTTACCCTCAGAGGGGAAAAGCACCAAAAATCAATATCTGTATTAACACAAATCCTGTACTTTGTGTTGCTTAGGATCCAGCTCCAGGCTTTGCCCTTCAAAGCCTTATCAGCACCTAAAGCTGATATCCTCTGTCTTGGCAACAGATGAGCCCAAATATCAACCAGCAGCAATTCCTTCGTGGGGAAAAGGATCTGTTGTGTAATGGGTAAGCAATAAAATTAGGGCAGTCATTCAGGCTGGCTTAAACATGAGATAAAAGCCAAGCTGGCACTTTGATACCCGCCTGCCATGCTGTTGTTTCAATAAATAGAGTCACTGGGCAGGAAAGGCTCCACGTGAACGCAGCCTGTGGCTGCAGCTGGGTGTTGTGAACCGAGTGACACTCCCCAGTGTGTCTGAAGGCCCTTCCTGGGGTTACCTCCTGTTTTCCTGTGGAAAGCAGAGCAAGCTGGATGTGTGCTGGGCATTGCTGGGACCGCAGGATCACAGATCACAGGATGTTTGGGGTTGGAAGGGACCTCTAAAGATCATCAAGTCCAACCCCCTGCCAGAGCAGGATCATAGAATCCAGCACAGGTCACACAGGAACACATCCAGATGGGGCTGGAAAGGCTCCAGAGAAGGAGACTCCACAACTTCTCTGGGCAGCCTGCTCCAGTGCTCTGTAAACCTCACAGTTAAGAAGTTCCTCCTCATGTTGAGG
>JAAWVA010000038.1:7502351-7519655 GCA_015227895.2 Colaptes auratus | reverse complement strand
CAGCACCCTCTCCTCCTCCTTCTCCCCCTGTAGCCCCCCAGGGACAGGGTGCTCCATCCCGGGGCTGTCCTGGGGGTCGGGACCCCTTACTGTGTTTTTCATCACCCCCTCACCGATCCTCCCACCTCGGCCTCGGCCGTGGGACTGAGTTTGCAAACGAGCTCATTAAAAACGACCTTGAGGAAGCCACCGCCGGACCCGCCGGGGCCGGAGCCAGCCGGGTTCCCCCTCCGCACACCTCTGTCACCACCTCCAAGCTTCCAAGTCCCCAAGGGCGCGGGGGGGTGGGGTGGGGGGTGGTGGTGGTGTGGGTATTTAATAAGGATTTTAATGAATTCCCATCCTTATTCCTCGGGAACAGGCAGGAACGGCGGCACCGCATTCCAGGGCGTTGAGGCGGCGAATGGAGGAGGGAAAAATTTCCACCAAGGCTCCGGCGCAAGACCTAAATTTAGCCTCTTTTACGACGGGGGCTGGCAGGCGGCCGGCAGCCCGAGCGAGGCTTTAAAAAGCTCACCCAGGCTCCCCGTGCCCAAGCACTCTGCCCTGCCTCGGTGGGGTGGGAGGAAGAGGAGGAGGAGGAGGAGGGAAGGGGGCTCTGCTCTTTCTCCCCGGCGGGAGCTGGGGCTGGCAGGGGGCAGGGGGGCAGCGGTGGATGCAGGTGAGGTCCTCAGCTGCTTTCCGCTCCCACCGCAGCTTTCAGCAGTCGGCGGCGGCCGCCGGCACCATGGACCTTTTTGGGAGCTTCGTCCGGCCCCGCGGAGAGACTTTGGGGTTCTCAGGTGAGGGTGGGTTTTTTTTCGGGGGGGGGGGGGGGGAACAGCTTATTTTGAGGGCTGAAGTGGGGGTTGGTGATGCCTCCTCAAGTCCTGCGCTGGCACATCCCTATCCGGAGGGTTTGGGCAAGAGCTGGAGCTGTAGGACAGGTGGTTAAGGGGAGATCCCCACCGAAATGTGGCCACGACCCCAAAAGGTGTTGAGGAGGGAGCTCAAGTGAGACTGTGACCCCCTCGATCCCCTGCAGCTCGTCCTGGCAGCACTGGCACAGTGAAGACCTTGGGCAACACCTACCAGTTCACGGTGGATGTCAGCGACTTTGCCCCCGAGGACATCATCGTCACCACCTCCAACAACCAGATCGAGGTGCACGCTGAGAAGGTTCGTGCTCCCACCCTCCCCCGCTCACACCCAAAGTCAGGGGGACCCCCAAAATCCACCCCCAGCTCCCGCCCCAACCGCCTAACAGCCCTAGCCATAACCCTGCTAGGGTTTGATTCACCATTTCCTCATCTTTTCATCCCAAAGCCCACAGCACCCAACAAATTTGTGTCCTGTAATCATCCTTCTCCCGGGGGGGTGGCAACCACAAACAGCACCTTTGTCCCCCCACTGATCTCACCCACACCCCCCGGGGAGATAAATATTGTCACCATACACAAGGTGTGACCCAAGGCTAGGGACCAACGAGCCCCCAGCCTGTTTGCACCCTAAAACTGCCGGGTCTCGCCCATTTTTCTCACCCAGCTGGCCACAGATGGTACCGTGATGAACACCTTCACCCACAAATGCCAGCTGCCTGACGACGTGGACCCCACATCGGTGTCGTCCTCGCTGGGGGACGATGGCACATTGACCATCCGGGCTCAGCGACAGCCTGCCAAGCACACCGAGCACGTCCAGCAAACCTTCCGGACTGAGATCAAGATCTGAGGGCTCGGGGTGTGTGGGGGGGAAGCCCTTTTCCTCCCTTTTCCCTTCTGAATCATTTGGGGTGACTGGGGAAGAAAGTGGGATATAGGGTAGGGAACGCTCCTCCAGCGGGTCAGCCCCGTGCCGAAGGGCTCTGGCATGGAGAGATGCGTCCCGGAGAGACTCCGGAGGGGGAGTCCTGGCTCCTGGCTCCGGTGGTTTTCAGCTGGTGAGGCTTGACGGGGAGGATCCAGCGTTCCAAGAGCGCCGCCAGGAGCGCGGGATCCCTTCCCGAGCCTCTGCCGGAGCCTGTCTCTGTATATACAGCTGGTGATAAATTATTGACAACGCCTGGCTGCTGCGCCTCCTTCTTTTCATCTTTTCTGGATGCTTTTCCCCCAAAAGAGCTGCGGGTTCAGGCCTGAGGGGTGCCTCCGTAAAGCGGTTCCTCCTTCCCAACAAACCCACGGGCGAGGAGCGGCCCCAGCTCCCCTCGGGTGCCCACGGTGCCGTTTATTTCCAGCCCGGGGTGACTCATTTCTTCCCCGCCGCTCTATTTCAGAGCCATTCCCTCAGCTGCTCGGCCGCTGGCCCACCTGGAAGGTCACCAAATCCTCCTCCTCCTCCTCCTCCCCTCGCCCACCCTCACCCATCACCCTCAGGGTTGGCATGGGCCGGGACGATGGTGCCAGCCCTGGCTGCCAAAGTCAGTGGCATCATTTTTGGGGGGCCCAAAATCCCCCGGCCGAGGGCTCGGCTCCATCTCCCTGTGTATGCAAACAACAGCCAGGCGCCTGCCCGGGGGCCAGCGGCTGTTTATAGCTGCCACACAGCACCCAGCTCGTGTTGCTGCTCCGGCACCGAGGTCACCTCGTCCCCGAGCCTCGTGACTCGTGTTAAAACACCCGCAGCGTGGGGACACGCGAAAACACAGCTGGCTCCTCCAGCATCTCCTCCTGCTTTGCCTGCTGGCACCTGAGGGACTCCCTGCGGCAGGTGCAAAAAAATCACCCCAGAGAGCTTCAAAGTTATTCCAAAAGCTCTCAACGGCCATAAAACGTCCCCAGGGTGGCTCAGGACGTTGGAGTCACGGAGGTGAGGAGGAGCAGTGGTGCTGCCCTGCCGTCGATCAGCCGCGGTGGGATGTGTCTGCTTTGGCCCCAAGGTGCCGGCGCTGGGTGCCCCGCGGCGCGGCAGCAGGCAGGGAGCCCCCGGCCGCGGTCACAGACCGCCACCTAGTGGTGACAGCCTGGGGGTGGCACAGCCGAAGGAGGCATCAGAAACGCTCTTCGAGCCCCCCGAAACCGGCTGGGTTGGCACCGGGGACGTTTCCGAGCCAGGGAGCTGGTGAAGGGACAGCTCAGGGCAGCGCCGAACTGCTGGAACTTAGGCTGGATGTTAGGAAGAAGTTCTTCGCAGACAGAGAGATTGGCCCTTGGGATGTGCTGCCCAGGGAGGTGGTGGAGTCACCATCCCTGGAGGTGTTTAAGAAGAGCCTGGATGAGGCCCTTGGTGCCATGGTTTAGTTGATCAGATGGTGCTGAGTGATAGCTTGGACTCGATGATCTCGAAGGTCTTTTCCAACCTGGATAATTCTATTCTATTTTAAGCTCTGCAGCAGCCTGGTCCTGGCACAGGCTCGTTTGGGGGAAGGAAATCCAGATTTGGGGAAACAGGGTGATAAGATAGGAGAGTTTCTGGGCTGCCTGGGCACCAGCTGCTGTCTGCCCCTGCCCAAACTCCTGGAGTCATGCAGTCATGGCATCGTTTTGGGTGGAAGAGACCTTTAATATCATGGAGTCCAAACCTTAATCCAGCACTGCCAGTGCACCCCATCTCCAGGGCTGGACATTTAGCCACCTCCCTGGGCAGCCTGGGCCAGGGTACAGAGCTCTTTCAGTGAAGAATTTTCTTTCATGTCCAGCCTAAACCTCCCTTGGTGCAATTTGGGGCTGTTCCTTCTTGTCTTATCTCTTGTTCTTTGGGAGGAGAGACCAACCCTCACCTGGCTCTGCCGCGACCGAGAGACGGGACGCAGCTCGGCGCAAGCAAAGAGTCCTTTTTATTGTGCAAAGTCTTTCCTTTATAAAGGCTGACACAAACTAAAAAGCAGTTTGTGATCGGTCGTTAGATTGGTCCCAGCGGCAGTTGCAAGCACAGGATCGGCTATCGAGAAAGCATCACACCGACACCTGTGTCCTATCAAGGTTTAAGCGGGCGTTAAAGAAAGCTCAAAAGCTCAGGGAGTCTGTCACAGCATTTGCGAAGCACTTCAGGCCACAACGACCATTTGTAATCAGCTGTCTGTGTCCTTTCATCTACACAGCTGCATTCTGTTCCCATGGTTTACGACCCATCGAGGCTAAAGCATCTCCCCCTCTATCAGCCGAGCAGTGCTTGGAGCTCTGCCTGCGAGTTTAACCCTTGATTTCCCCCTTCCTGTTGTACAACGAGAATCCCCTTGGGAGAGGGATCCATCGAGCCTTGCAAGCACTGCAACAGCCAAGGTAACAACAGCAACACAAAGAGCAAAGCAGCAAAAGCACACACAATTGTTTTAGGAAGACTACGAAGCCAGCCAGGAAGTCCCCAGTCCCCAAGCAATTTATCTGCCCAATCCCAACTAACACTAACACAAGGGGACTGGATGTGGCACTCGGTGCCATGGTCTAGTCATGGGGTCTGTGGTGACAGCCTGGACTCGATGATCTTCGAGGTCTCTTCCAACCTTTGTGATACTGTGATACTTTCACCAAGTTTAGGAACTCCATCTTCAAGGGTCTGGATACTACGGTGGGTGGACACAGAGTGATCAGAAAGATCCATGCAGTGGGGACCTGGGGGTGCTGGTTGATGGTAGGCTGAACATGAGCCAGCAGTGTGCCCAGGGGGCCAAGAGGGCCAATGGCATCCTGGCCTGCATCAGGAAGAGTGTGGCCAGCAGGAGCAGGGAGGTCATTCTGCCCCTGTACACTGCACTGGTTAGGCCACACCAGGAGTCCTGTGTCCAGTTCTGGGCTCCTCAGGTTAGGAAAGATGTTGAGCTGCTGGAAGGTGTCCAGAGAAGGGCAAGAAAGCTGGGGAGGGGTCTGGAGCACAGCCCTGGGAGGAGAGGCTGAGGGAGCTGGGCTTGCTTAGCCTGCAGAAGAGGAGGCTCAGGGGAGACCTTCTTGCTCCCTACAACTACCTTAAGGGAGGTTGTAGACAGGCAGAGGTTGGTCTCTTCTCCCAGGCAGCCAGCACCAGAACAAGAGGACACAGTCTCAAGCTGTGCCAGGGGAGATTTAGGCTGGAGGTTAGGAAGAAGTTCTTCACAGAGAGAGTGATTGCCCTTTGGAATGTGCTGCCTGGGGAGGTGGTGGAGACACCATCCCTGGAGGTGTTCAGGAGGAGACTTGATGGGGTGCTTGGTGCCATGGTTAGTTGATTAGGTGGTGTTGGATGATAGATTGGACTTGATGATCTTGAAGGTCTCTTCCAACCTGGTTTATTCTATTCTAGTCCAGTCTATAACCCTCACAACCACGTCCTTGTGCTAAAAGCAAAACATCAGTCGCTGCCTGTGACAGTTTCAGGCTCTGCCTTCAAGAAAAGACAGCTACAGCATTCTCTAGCTGAATGTTTTGGTGCAAAAAGGAAAGCAAAGCTAATCCTAAAGGGATTTCATTGGTGGCTCAGTGGGAATGTGACTTCCAGGTTTTACTCTGTGCAGTCAGTCTGGGAAGCTGTTTTCTTTCTTCTGTGCTGGCGGTGCTGAGCTTGGACTAATGAGATAAGAAACCAATTCTTTTTTCCTCCCTTAACAACTGCTTTGAACTAACAGAATTTCCCTTAATACCCATTTTCTCTCTTTAATCCTTTTTGGGGAAGAGTGATAGGACTAGGGGGAATGGACTGAAGCTGGAGGTGGGGAGATTCAGGCTGGAGGTGAGGAGGAAGTTCTTCATCATGAGGGTGGTGAGGCCCTGGAATGGGTTGTGCAGGGAGGTGGTTGAGGCCCTGTCCCTGGAGGTGTTTAAGCCAGGCTGGATGAGGCTCTGGCCAGGCTGATCTAGTGTGGGGTGTCCCTGCCCATGGCAGGGGGGTTGGAACTAGCTGATCCTTGTGGTCCCTTCCAACCCTAACTGAAACTAAGAAAAGGAGGAAGAGGGAAAGGGGGTTCTGGGGGGAACCTTCCCCCCATCAGGAGGGAGTTGCCTGTGTTACATTCTTTCCTGCATATTTTTGTATATACTGTAAATCCTGTACACTGTGGTATAGGTTCATTGCATTCCACTCTGCTTGCAAAAATAGAGCCTTCTACATGCACTTCTCTGGCTGAGTTAGCTGTGGTTTGTGTGTGTGTGTGGGAGAACTGAACTTTTCTCACTACCACACTGCCCTGTTCTGCAGCATGGCATGATGAACACCATCCAATAAAAGACCCCAGAGTGCAACACCAGTTGCATTACTCTGTTTAGCAAGCCAGCAACCCATTTTATCTAATGCTGACAGGGCCTTTGCAGCAGCAACCTGTGGCACCAAAACAGAAGATGTAAAACATTCCCCTTTTGACCAGAAGTCACACACAGAATCACCAAGGTTGGAAGAGACCTCAAAGATCATCAAGTCCAACCTGTCACCACAGACCCTATGACTAATCCATGGCTCCAAGTGCCACATCCAATCCCCTCTTGAACACCTCCAGGCATGGGGACTCCATGACCTCCCTGGGCAGCACATCCCAATGGCAAACAACTCTCTCAGTGAAGAACTTTTTCCTCACCTCCAGCCTAAACTTCCCCTGGCACAGCTTGAGACTGTGTCCTCTTGTTCTGGTGCTGGTTGCTTGAGAGAAGAGACCAACTCCCTCCTGGCTACAACCTCCCTTCAGGTAGTTGCAGAGAGCAAGAAGGTCTCCCCTGAGCCTCCTCTTCTCCAGGCTAAACAACCCCAGCTCCCTCAGCCTCTCCTCCCAGGGCTGTGCTCCAGACCCCTCCCCAGCCTTGTTGCCCTGCTCTGGACACGTTCAAGTCTCTCAATGTCCTTCTTAAACTGAGGGGCCCAGAACTGGACACAGGACTCAAGGTGTGGCCTAACCAGTGCAGAGTACAGGGGCACAATGACTTCCCTGCTCCTGCTGGCCACATTCTTCCTGATGCCAGTGGCCTTCTTGGCCACCTGGGCACACTGCTGGCTCATATTTAGGCAGCTGTCAATCAGCACCCCCAGGTCCCTTTCTGTTTGGCAGCTCTCAGCCACTCCGACCCCAGCCTGCGGCTCTGCTCCCCTCTTTGCACGGCTGCAAAAGCCGCAGCCATAGCTTCATGCTTATGTTCCCTGTACCTATCCTGTTACACGCTGCAGGCATTTCTAGCAAGGTGGGGGGTTGATTAGGCAAAGGTTTTAACAGCTTTGGACCATCTGCATTCGCGTTTTCCACAGCTAGTTTCCAACAGTAACATTCCCCTCGCTTCCCCGTTGCCAGCTTGCCGTTCCAAAGCCTGTTTTAAGTCTGTGTACGAGCTGCGTGTAAGGCTCCCGCGGTCCCTGCACGGCACTGGTAAAAACCTCTCGCAGTTTTTGAGGGTCCGGGACTTTAAGAAGAGCCTTTCGTGCCTCCTCTCGCCTTGCTTCCAGGGCTTCCCGTGGCCAGTCACGGGTTTGAGCTGCTGGGTCAGAGCGTTGAGCGGTGCCCATGAGGTGATCGAGAGTGAGTGCCGCTAAAGCCTCATTGTTGTGTGCCGCATCACAGTATCACAGTATAACCAAGGTTGGAAGAGACCCCAAGGATCACCAAGTCCAACCTGTCCCAACAGACCTCACAATTAGACCATGGCACCAAGTGCCACGTCCAATCTCCCCTTGAACACCTCCAGGGACGGCGACTCCACCACCTCCCTGGGCAGCCCATTCCAATGACGAATGACTCGCTCAGTGAAGAACTTCCTCCTCACCTCGAGTCTAAACCTCCCTGGCACAGCTGAGACTGTGTCCCCGTGTTCTGGTGCTGGTTGCCTGGGAGAAGAGACCAACCCCCTCCTGTCTACAACCACCCTTCAGGTAGTTGTAGAGGGCAATGAGGTCACCTCTGATCCTTCTCTTCTCCAGGCTAAACAATCCCAGCTCCCTCAGCCTCTCCTCACAGGGCTGTGCTCAAGGCCTCTCACCAGCCTTGTTGCCCTTTTCTGGACACGCTCAAGTAGCTCGATGTCCTTCTTAAATGAGGGGCCCAGAACTGGACACAGTACTCAAGGTGTGGCTAACCAATGCAGAGTACAGGGGCAGAATGACCTCCCTGCTCCTGCTGGCCACACTATTCCCAATACAGGCCAGGATGCCATTGGCCTTCTTGGCCACCTGGGCACACTGCTGGCTCATGTTTAGGTGGGTGTCAATCAGCACCCCCAGGTCCCTCTCTGTTTGGCAGCTCTCCAGCCACTCTGACCCCAGCCTGTAGCTCTGCATGGGGTTGCCGTGGCCAAAGTGCAGCACCCGGCACTTGGACTTATTAAATGCCATCCCATTGGACTCTGCCCATCTGTCTAGTCGGTCGAGGTCCCTCTGCAGAGCCTTTCTACCCTCTAACTGACTAACATCTGTTCCAACTTGGTGTCATCTGCAAACTTGCTGAGGACTGACTCAACCCCTCATCCAGATCATCAATGAAGATGTTAAAGAGGATGGGGCCCAGCACCGATCCCTGGGGGACGCCGCTGGTGCCTGGCCGCCAGCGGCACCATTCACCACCACTCTCTGGGCTCGGCCCTCCAGCCAGTTCCTAACCCAGCACAGAGTGTTGCGGTCCAAACCACGAGCTGACAGCTTAGCCAGCAGTTTACTGTGGGGGACGGTGTCAAAGGCCTTGCTGAAGTCCAGATAGACTACATCCACAGGCCTCCCCACGTCCACCAGACGGGTCACCTGATCAAGAAGGAGATCAGGTTGGAGAGGCAGGACCTGCCCTTCCTAAATCCATGTTGGCTGGACCTGAGCCCTTGGCCATCCTTCAGGTGCGCAGTATTGCCTCCAGGATAATCTGTTCCATCACTTTCCCTGGCACTGAGGTCAGGCTGACTGGCCTGTAGTTTCCGGGCTCCTCCATCCGTCCCTTCTTGTGGATGGGGATCACATTGGCCAGTTTCCAGTCATCTGGGACCTCTCCAGTGAGCCAGGACTGGAGGAAAATGATGGAGAGCGGCTTGGCCAGCTCATCTGCCAGCTCTCTCAGCACCCTAGGATGGATCCCATCGGTCCATGGGACTTGTGGGTGTCCAAGTGGCTCAGCAGGTCCCGAACTAATTCCTCATGGATTTCTGGGGCATTGCACTGCTCCCCGACCCTATTACCCAGCTCAGGAGGCCACTCATCCTGGACTCCTGCCTTGCTGTTAAACATGGAGGCAAAGAAGGCGTTCAGGACCTCAGCCTTTTCGTGAGCATGCGTGAGGGAAAGCGCTTGGAGTCCTTTTCTCCACTGGGACTCCCATAGAGTATACTGCGACGGGGTCAGCAACAGCTGTGCTAGGGATCTCAAATCATACGGTGTCATTACATGACTGTCGAATAGAGATGTTAAAAGCCTAGAGAAATAGGGAGAAGAGAGCCCGTGCTCAGTGGCAGTACGATGGAGGTTTTTAGTTACTGGGAAGGATAAAGCCTCCCATTGAGGGCTCCCCTCTTCCCGTGTAGAAGACAGGAGCCACGATTTTTGCGGCAACCTCAGTGTCTCCGTCTTTCAAAGCTTGGCGTTTAATGGCAGCCCGCACATCGTGAGGATCCAGGGGATAAAGGTCTGGTTCCCGTTCAGGATCAACGGGATCCGCGTCCGAAGGGTCTTCCTCCGCAGGATATTTAGCCGCGTATGCACCCAAAGGTTTTGAACGTGGTTTTGCTTTTGGCTTTGGGGGCAATGTCGGTAATGAGGGTGGTAAGGAGGGGGTGGAGAGCTGGTCCTCCCCAGGGGTCGATCCTGACTTCTCCTCCTGCGCTGCCTTTTCCTCCTCCTGCGCTTTGAGCGTCTCGAGTATGATCCGCCAAAAGGGAAGCAAGCGCTGAGCTTCAGCGTTCCCTGTTGTGGCTGCGTCCCAAAGCATTACCCCCGCCTGATCCCAAACTTCTTTTGTAAGCACATTCGATGCAGCAAGATCAGGGATCTTCCCCTTTACCCATTTCAAGACTGCCTTAAGATCATGGCCTGAAATGACTTCGCCATGTTTCTTAAGGAGTTCCTGCATTAGTTCACAAGCGTCTCTTTCGGAGGAAGGCGCCTGGTTCCCCCTGTTCCGTTTCCCACGGCTCACCTCTCGTCCCAGCGGGAGGGTTACGTTCAGGCCGGCCGGCTCCTGCTTCCTTTCAGCAGCTCCTTCAAAGTGCCGTGGGACTTGGCGGCAGGTCGCAGCTCAGCGATTCATCGCCTCCCATCACGTCGAGGGGCAGCGTTGGGCGCGACTGAGAGACCTCGGTGCAAGCAAAGCGCCCATTTTATTGTGCAAAGTCTTTCCTTTGTAAAGGCTAACGCCACTGAAAAGCAGTTCGCGATTGGTTATTACATTCGTCCCAGCGGCAGTTACGAGCACAGGATTGGCTATCGAGAAAGCATCACACCGACACCTGTGTCTTATCGAGGTTTAAGCGGGCGTTAAAGAAAGCTCAAAAGATCAGGGAGTCTGTCTGAGAATTCTCGCACTTCAGGTCAGAACGGCCACTGGTAATCAGCTGTCTGTGTCCTTTCATCTACACAGCTGCATTCTGTTCCCATGGTTTACGACCCATCGAGGCTAAAACTTCTCCCTCTGTCAGTGCTTGGAGCTCTGCACTCCGAGTTTAACCCTTCATGGCTTCAGCCTCCTCCCAGGGAGCTGTAGAGAGCAGTGTGGTCTTCCCTCAGCCTCCTTTTCTCCAGGCTCAACAACCCCAGCTCCCTCAGCTGCTCCTCCCCAGCCCTGTTCTCCAGACCCTTCCCCAGCTTTGTTGCCTTTCTGTGGACCTGCTCCAGACTCTCAGTGTCCTTCTTGGAGTGAGGAGCCCAAAACTGAATGCAGGACTCAAGGTGTGACCTCACCACTGCCCAGTACAGGTGGACAATGCCTGCCCTGCTCCTGCTGGTCACACTCTTGCTGATCCAGGCCAGGATGTTGGTTGCCTCCTTGGCTACCTGGGCACAGGCTGGTGCTGCTGCTGTCCAACACCCCCAGGTCCTTTTCGTGTCAGGGGGCTGAGCAGTTTTAACTAGCTGCTTTCAAAGAGGAAGCCACAACATGACCTGAGAGCTGGAACCCCTCTGCTCTGAGAACAGCCTGTGAGAGCTGGAGCTCTTCACCCTGGAAAAGAGAAGGCTCCAGGGAGACCTTAGAGCAGCCTTACAGTACCTGAAGAGGGCTACAGGAGAGCTGGGGAAGACTTCTGACAAGGGCTGGGGGTGACAGGATGAGGGACAATGATTTGAAACTAGAGAAGGGTAGGTTGAAGTTAGACATCAGGAAAAAGTTCTTGAGAGTGGTGGAAAACTGGAACAGGTTGGCCAGGAGGCTCTATAGAATTGCAGAATGCACTGGGTTGGAAAGAACCTGTAGAGGTTATCCAGTCCCACCCCCTGTAGGCAGCAGGGACATCTTTAACTAGAGCAGGTTGTTCAGAGCCCTGTCTAACCTGATGTGGAATGTCTACAAGGATAGGCACTCCACTACCTCCCTGGGCAGTGTTCCATCCCTGTGGACACCCCAGGCCAGGCCTGATGGGGCTCTGAGCAGCCTGCTCTGGTTGCATGTGTCCCTGCTGACTCCAGGGGCTTGGACTGGGTGAGCTTGAAAGGCTCCTGCCAACCCCAACTAACCTCTACGTTTCCATGAAAGCTATGCAAGATGCCAGCGTGCCCTGCACACCCACTGATGAGGCATGCCCGTGCAAAGGCAGCACCTACAGCTTCTGGCCCGTGCTGACCTCAGCACCGAGCCTGCTCCCTGTGGGGGCGCCTGGCTGCCACCACCGTGGGTGCCCAGTGCCTGGGTCTGGTGAGGGAACCCAAAGCACTCAAAGACACAGTAGCGCAGCAGGACTAAGCCTTCTGGCCCTCACGGGGCCGCACGACGCCTCTGGGAGCCCCTTCCCCAGCCGCCAGCCCCACGCTGCCATGGGGGCGGGGGAGGAGAAGCAGCCGGCGGGGTGACACGTGACCGGCCCGCCCCCTCGCGCACGCGCGGTTCCCGGGCCGCGCCGGGCCGCGCGTGCGCAGTGGCGCCGCCGGTGGGCGGAGAAGGGCGAGACGCCGCTTCCGCCCGGCGCCAACATGGCGGCGCCCTTTGTCTGCTCCGTGTCACGGTGAGCGCCCAGGGCCGCGATGGGAGGGCCCCGCTGGGCCCGGCATGACAGGTAGCGGTGGGGGACACCGGGGAAGCGCTGGGAGGGGGTTGAAGGTTCTTAGGCCGCGGGCTTGGGGTGATACAGGGGCTGGGAGGGGAAGGGGGCTGCGGCCCAGCTCACTGCCCGCGGGGTCCCCCCTAAAAGGAGCCCTTCTGGGGGACGAACCAGTGTGTGATCGCCGGGGGTTTTGAGGGGAGGCTGCGTGAGGGTCCTGCCGCCTCCTTAGCACTCTGTAGCGGTGCTTAATTCTCTTAAATATCTTCATTAATGACCTGGACGTGGGGATCGAGGCACTCTCAGTCACTTTACAGTCTCTTCTCCCAAGGAACAAGTGACAGGACAAGAGGAAACAGCCTCAAGTTGCTCTTAGGGAGGTTTAGGATGGACATGAGCGAACAATTTCTTCTCCCTGAAGGTTGTCAAGGCCTTGCCCAGGCTGCCCAGGGAGTCCCCATCCCTGGAGGGGTTTCAAAGCCGTGGAGATGTGGTGCTGAGGGCCGTGGTTTAGTGGTGCCCTGGCAGGGCTGGGTGAAGGGCTGGACTGGGTGATCTTGTAGATCTCTCCCAACCAAAATAATTCTGTGATTCTCTAAATCTTTTCCTCCTGAATTCATGCCCCTCCCCATCCCTGGCTAAGGCATAGCTGGCTGTCCCAAGGGGACCAAGGTGCTGGCTGCAGCCCTCTCCTGCCCACCCTCAGCAGGGTAGCAATGCTGCCGTGGGAGATGTGTCCACAGAGCCACAGGGTGATTCAGGACAAGATCAGGAGCAAACCCCTCCTCCCTCATGTGGGGCAGTCCTTGGGACCCCAGTCTTGGGGGGGACACACAGCCCTGATGCCAGCACTGCACCAGATGGGTCCCCTGGCACCGCCTGAGCTCTCTGCCTGTGCTCAAGGACAGCAGAAGCACGGAGAAAACTTCAAAGCATGGTGTGCCAACTCAAGGACTAAAGGGGCTTTCTCCTCTTCTGGCATCTCCTCTGGCATGGTGACAGCCCACGGCCCTCTGCAGGCCTCGCTTTTGAGGTGCAGCTGCTGAGTTTCATGGCCAGGCTGTGCTTCCTGAGCTGCATTTCTGCATCAGAAGCTTCTGCTGCAGTTTCAGAGATCAGGCCACGTTCCAGAGGCTTGGTCTTTTGTGAGCAGACCAAGTTTTTGAACTTCATCAGCCAGGTGCTGCAGTAAGAGATGCAGCACTGGAGGCCTGGTGATACCTCAGGTCCACGCTGGCTCCCTGCCCGCACAGCTCTGGTTACCTCCCGGCAGCCCCATCAGGAGCAGCACCAACATCTCCATGGGCTCTGCGGGGTGTCTGCTTGCTGAGGGGGGTCCTGAGTGCCTCTGCTCATCTCTCTCTGTGTGTCTCCCTCCTTTTAGTTCCTTTTCACCATGCTTTTTTGCTGCCTGGGATTATTTCCCCCTCCCACTGTACAGCTGGATGTGAGCTCACCTTGGGGTTTCACCTTGGGGCAGCAGACTCCGGAGCCCTTCTCCATGTCGTGCTTTCTCTCTCATCTGTACCTGGAATGCTTCACTCACATGCACTCCTAACTTTATTTATTTATTTATGTATTTAAACTGAAAACATTGCAGAATCAGTTCCTGGAAATGAGGACAGACTCCTCTTGGCAGAGACTGAAAGGATTAGGGCTGCCTCGTCCCCCAAGCAAGAAGGGAGATGACGGTAGGCAGAACCCTCTTCCTTTTTATCTTCCCAACACAAGAACTGACAGCTGGGTGGAGGCAGCATGCAAAAGGCAAAATTTAAAGCCCTCTTTTTTGTGTGTTGTTGGTTTTGTTCCAGATTTATCGAGGTTTGGGTGTTTTTAATAGGTAGATGCTCTAGCAGCAGGTACAGGGAGAGGTTAATGTCATTAGTGAGAGCTTAACGGTGCTGGTGTGGGAAGCTGCCCTTGACTGCTGGATTTAGGCCTGTGGCAGGTGTGGGTGTTCTCATAATGAAGCTTTTCTGTAATTAATCATGTAATGAGAGCCTTGACAGCCAGGTCAGGGAGAGGGCAGGAGGGGAAAAGGTGCTCACAGGCCTCTGACGAGGTGAAATCAGGAGCTGCCCGGTCCTGGGTTGGTGATGTTGGACCTTGGTGCCCTCAACACACAGGGCATGGGGTTTAAAATGGAGTTTTTCGTCCTGTTGCTCTCAGGATGGCTGCATAGAGACTGACTTGGGTACCAGGAAGAGAGGAAACTCCACAGGAGAGCCACCAGAGCCTTGCCTGCAGCTGTGCTCCTCTGGATATCTCTGCTCCTCACAGTGCAGGGGTGAGTTTGGGCACTGATCCTGGCTTGGTTTTCAGGTGGGGGCTCTGCCACGCATCCTCAGACAGCACCACTCCCTTAACAGCCAACACTGATGGGATTGTGCTAATGGAGCCTGATTTATGTAGCCATCAGGTGGGCCAGAAATGCCAGATTTGGCATTTAGAAGATGATCAGAGGGCTGGAGACCTCCCCTACAGGGTCAGGCTAGGAGAGTTGGGACTCTTCAGCCTGGAGTAGAGAAGGTTCCAGGGAGACCTCAGAGCAGCCTTCCAGTACTTGAAGGGACTCCAGGAGAGCTGGGGAAGGACTTTTGACAAGGGCTGGGAGTGCCAGGACCAGGGACAGTGGCTTTGAGCTGGAAGAGGGGAGGATGAGACTGGAGATGAGGAAGAAATTGTTGAGAGTGAGGGTGGGGAGACTCTGGCACAGGCTGCCCAGGGAAGCTGTGGCTGTCCCCTGCCTGGAGGTGTTCAAGGCCAGGCTGGATGAGGCCTTGAGCAAGCTGGGCTGGTGGGAGGTGTCCCTGCCCATGGCAGGGGGTTGGAACTGGCTGAGCTTTGAGGTCCCTTGCAACCCATTCTGTGATTCTACAGTTTACCTTCCCTGGATCCATGCCCAAATCCATCCTCACTTCCATTTGGTCAGGGAAGGAGATAGATCTTGCCACCAGAGCCACAACCTGGTCCTGTCTGAGTGGTGGCAATGAGCCAGGGTGGCATTTTGGGTGCACCGTGGTGCCGCGATTAAGAGGCGGGAGGCAGCCCGAGCCAGGCCAAGTGTCAGCTTTATAAAGGTCCAAAACCTTTCCTTTCTGAAGCTCCAAAACCTTTCCTTTCTGAAGCTCCAAAACCTTTCCTTTCTGAAGCTCCAAAACCTTTCCTTTCTGAAGCTCCAACACAACTAAAAGCAGCTTGTGATTGGTTATTAGACTCCTTCGAGCCACAGTTGTGAACTCAGGACTGGCTACAGAAGATGCATCACACTAACACCTGCATCTTACCAAGGTCTTAGCAAGGGGGCAGAGGAAAATTAGAGATCAGGGACTCTGTTACAACAATCTATGATGTTTATGATTCTTGCACTTCAGGTCACAGTGACCATTTGTGGTCAGGTATCTGTGTTCTTCCAGCTGCACTGCTGCATTGTGTTGCCGTGGTGTACGACCCATCGAGGCTAATACATCTCCCCCTATCAGCCTGGTGGTGCTTGGAGCTCTGCTCTCCAAGTTTAACCCTTCCCCATGGGGCTTTTGATCTGAGTGTTTGGGATTTGTAAGGCTTGGAGTGAGGGATTTGAGTGTGCTGGGGGATGTTGGGTGCTGGGTCTGGGCATGAGGGGAATGCACAACCTCTGTCCAACAAAGCAAACAGCAGCAGGAAAAGGTAAAGGTTTCTGGGGATCCTCCTCAGGATTCTGCTTTCTTTGCAAAGCTGAGGCAAGTTCCAGCAGGGGGAGAGAGGAAAAAAAAATCATCAGTCAGATACAAAATTCTTCCTACAAATGACCAAAAATAACCTCAAACCATGGTGATGCCTCAGGTCCTGCTGCCCAGATCATTCCTAGCAGCATTGTTTGTCCTGCTGGGAAAACCTTCCTCTTTTTATTCCTAGAATTCCCTTTGCAGACCTCACAGGGCCATACATCTGTGGGGGCTTAGACAGATTTTGATGCAGATAGAGGTGTGGGCTTTTTTCTGACTCATGTGGGATGTGGTTTGGGACAGGCTGTGGGTGTTTGGTTTAGAAGTGCTTTGTGTTTTGGAGAGACAGAAAAGTCATGGCAGGAAAATCCCTGCCAAGGCAAATGGAGGCTTTGGGAAGTGAAACCTTTTCCATGTGAGATCTGAGGCTGTTTGGGTTTCTTATCCCTGCTGGGAAGAATTCTGGAAGCCAGTTGGATCCTTGGGTGGAAGATCTCTCACTGAGTGTGCTGCAGGCATCTGCAGCAGACAAGAGGAGGCTCCCTCACCCCACCCTGCTTGCTGCTGCAGATTGGCAGTTTGGGATGTGCCTGCCTGCAGGTGCCCTGGATTTGTGCATCCAAGCCTGCCCCCTTTCCCCATCCTCAGACTTCCCAGGCTGGTTTGAAGAGCTGCTAGAGTGGAAAAGCAGCTGCTATGGGGTGGAAACCTTCAGAGAGACACTGAGCATCCACTTGCCATCAAAACCAAGACGTTCCCTGGCCACAATCTTCCTTTTTCTCAGAACTTTAGAGGCTTCCTGGCCTGACATGTTGAGCAATAACTGTGGATAGGCCTCACAGGCTTCCTCCTCCCTCCTTGCTCATCTCCTGGTGTAAGAAATGATCCCTTCAGCTGACACAGGAATCATTTTTTGGAACATGAAGCCAAGTGAAAACCTTCTATCCTCTACCCTGCAGGTGCAACCCAAGAGATGGAGCTTGTGGTTGCTCCTCAACCTTTGCTGAGGACCTGTTTGAACAATAGGCTTTGGGGGTGTTGGTAGCATTACCCAGGCCAAGCTGTGCTTTGAGCAGGGAGAATTCCCTCCAAAGACACACCAAAAAGTAAAAATCCCTCAATTCATGATGCAAGCACCCAAAATGAGCAGGAGCTGGTGGTTTTGGTGATGGGATGGGAGTGGTGGTACCACCTCCTCGCTGAGGGGACAGTGGGGAGGTGACAAGGTTCCTGCTCACAGCTTGGGCTGGGTGGAGAGAGAGAAATGAAATGTCCTATGAGGACAGACTGAGAGAGTTGGGGTTGTTCAGTCTGGAGAAGAGGAGGCGCTGAGGCTCTGACCTTCTTGTGGCCTTCCAGGATCTGAAGGGGACTACAAGAATGCTGGAGAGGGACTGTTGAGGGTGTCAAGGAGTGATAGGACTGGGGGGGATGGAGAAAAACTAGAAGTGGGGAGATTGAGATTGGATGCTAGGAAGAAGTTGTTCCCCAGGAGGGTGGTGAGAGCCTGGCACAGGCTGCCCAGGGAGGTGGTGGCAGCCTCCTGCCTGGAGGTGTTTGCAGCCAGGCTGGAG